>VWZO01017579.1:112626-132207 GCA_013396975.1 Bucco capensis
ATCTTTGTGAGGAGGGGGGAGCTCGCTCAGAGGGGACTCCTCTTTCAGGAGCCACTTCTGAGGGCATGGTGGGGCTGGAGCGGTGTGGATGGGGGCAAGGGTACCCCTTTACCGCTGCCGGGNCAGGGAGAGGTGTGCGGCAGGCCGGGTTCGGGGAGGGGATGGGCGGTGGCAGGAGGGGAGGATTGTTGCAGGAGGGGTGGATTGTTGCAGGAGGGGGGAATGAATGCGGGGTGGGGGGCAGAAAGCGGGTGGAAGGATGCAGTCTGGAGGTGCTTTGTAGGGAGGAGGATGTACTGGATGGTGTGTGGATGCAAGTGGAGGACTTTACTGGACGTTGAGGAAGGAGAGAATGCAGGGAAGGGGCAAATAGGACCATAGGTAGATGGACGAAAGGGGAGAGATCTATTGGGAGGAGGAATGGCTGAGCAGATGCAAGGGAGGGCTGTACAGAAGGCAGAGGAGATTGAAGGCTGCATAAATGGATACGGAGGCAGCAATGGTCAGAAAGAGACAAGAGCTAGCGGCCCCGGAAAGCATCCCCAACCAATTTACTGTATAGTTTGCAGTTTCATGTGCCCTCCCACACTTGGCTGTGTTGAGATTGCTGCAGTAGGTGATCTTGACATAAGCAGACACAGTGTTACTACAACAAATTTTTTTGCTTCATTTCTATTGTGCCAACGTTTCTGTCATGATGTCAGTATTGGCATTTCTCTTTTTTTCCCCTCTCCATTTTCTCCAGTGACAATTCTGGTGTTATCCTTTATCTTGTAGTCTTCAACAGGCATGAGGGGGAATAAAATTACAGTGCCTGTTCTGTATCATATTTAAAATATACTTATTTATGTTTGGTATATTAGAGGGACTTAGTTTTCTTGAAAATCTGTATTTTAAAAATATGAGTGCATTACTACTCCCTCGAATATGAATACTGAATATGTATTCCTAATACTGGTTCAGATGTCACAGAGATTAGCTTCTTTCCATGTCTGATGCTTATTGCAGTTGAAGATTTTGGGGTGATTATGTTATTTCCCCCTATCCCCAGTGTCAGTTACACCCTATCCAGGCTTAGGCTTCCTGCAGAAGTGCACATTGCTGCTGCAGCATGCTTCCAGAGTGCTTTGCTTTCAGAGTCTAGGGCTTTTGCTGATAGAGAGGAATAGATCCTGCCTTGAGCTAATCACAGCCTCAAGACAGAAAAGTAAGTGGAAGACAAGGAAACAGTAATAGGCCTTTATCTGGTTTTCTGTGTAAATAATTGGGAGAGAAAAAAAAAAAGCTGAATCTTGTGGGGATGAGCTGAGAAACCTGAAGGCTTTTGTCTATAGCACTACCAGCAATATGCATATAAATTTATATTTTAAATAGTGTATCCTATTCTTTAGAACAATTTAGAAAAGCATAAATCTAATTTAAAAAGTTACTCATTCACAGTCCTAAAGAACCAACTGGTTGGAATTCAGAGGGGAATTCAAAAGGTGGAAAAGTATTCAGCCCTAAATGCTGATCTTATGACTCAGGGTTATAAACACATGTGTAAGTCCATTAAACCTACAATTATGCATGGAAAGTTTATCTGGGTTGCAGATTGGCTGTCCTAGGAATGTAGCAGTACCAGAACTGAATCTTCGTGGAGCTGACTGTGGTCTGGCCAGGCTCATGAGCTGCAGTGTTGTGAGAACATGGATATGCTAGATCCAGGGCCAGGTGCAGGAGCAGTTCAACTGCCATTCCTGGCACAGAGCCTGACCTAATACAGACTTTGAACCCAAACTGGCTCTGCAGAGACCCATCTTGGGAGTCTCTGGTGACATGTTTGCTCTACCAGAAGTGCTTACATATGTGTTGTGCAGAGAAGCAAGTGGTTCCACAAAGGGCCAGAGGGATTATTGGTTTGGGACAAGTTCCACTTTGTTGAGCTCCGACAAGGCCCTGTAGAATTCCTCAGGTATCTGAGCCTTGCGTCCTGTCAGAGGAGAGATCAGTCATCTCAGGGCTCATGCCACTTGAACACTGGCCTGGTTTGGTGTGGTACTAATGTCAGAAACCCTAGAGACTCTATTGGAGAGAATAGAGACATGTGGAGCCAGCCTGGGTCTAGCAGGACTAAGAGGGCTAGCAAGCCTCTTGTTGCCTAAACTCTGTGTGTATGGAGTTATGCTCCCTATTGTTTCAGTTGTTTTCACTTCTGTTATCCAGCCTGGCTGATGAACGTCTCCTAACCCCGAATAATAGTGATGTGACCATATGGATATGCTTGAAGCTGATAGATTAGGTGCTCTGGAGAAGGATAGATTTCACAGTCAATTTCAGGAATAGTACAGCTATCTCTGATTCTTCTCTAATTCTTCATAAAGTTGTAGTTCAAAGGCTTTGCAAATGGCCATATCATTGTGCAGGGTGCTTTCTGTTTGGTGCAATAGTATATTCTCTCTCATTAAAACATTGACCAACTGTTTAGTGGTTTCTTATGTATTTGTGTTTGCTATTAACTTGTGGTGAATGTCTTTACTTCATTTGAAGATTTGGTTTTTTCCCTTGCATTTGAAGTAACATTCAGCTCTCTGTTTCAAGTTAGCTCTCACAAGATACCACACAAAAATAGTTTGAAGGCTATTGTGCATGCTTCTTCTCTTTCCCACTTCCATACGTATTTCCCCATTAACTCCATGCAGAGTTTCAGTGCAAAAAAGCCAAAACCCGGTTAACAGAAAGCAGTTAACTGAATTGAAAGATCCCCTGGTGCTGGCTTTCCTGGACTATGGAGTGTGTGTGTATGTTTTATCTGTGGTGTATGCTGCTTTGAAGTGACATGTTGAACCAGGAGTGAACACTCCAAGGGCATTACCTGCAGTTCTAGCTATTCTTGTCACTGCTAAAGCTCACACCAAAAGGAAACAAAAGAGCACTGGCCTAGCACACTTCTTGTCTTTGATTCAGGAAGCCATTTAAATGTCGTTTAAATCCAAATCTGTTGAAACTGAGCCACATTTGTAGTTATATATATATATATATATATTTTAAGAGGAGTTGTGATCCTGTGAGGTAATGATTATTAGCTTCCACACCAGTCCTTGGGACCACAGCTGCAAATTTAAACAAAGCCAAGTTAACAGAGAAAGATAGATTTTGGCTGTGGAACTTGGCAGGCCGTTTGTTTGTTTGTATTCTATATGACAATGATCACTTAAAATGTTGCTTTTGTCATATGAATGTAGTGCCTGCTAATTGGCTGCAGCATCCATCAGCAATTGCTTCTTAACAGGGACAGGTAATTATTAGAAATGAAGACCAGTTGTTCTGTACCCAAGTCCAAAATAAAAGGTATAAGCTTTCTAGTAAGGCAGGGAAGACTTATTTAAGTATAGTATCTTTTAATAACTTACTTTTTAAAATCAAAAAGTACATCAAGCACATGAAAAAGAAATACAATCTGTATTTCAGTCAGAGATAGAAGACTTGTAGGCTTCTGGTAAGAATTGCATGTCATGCAGGGAGAAAATGCTTTTTTCTTCCTCTGATAATGTTCCAGTTAGTGTTGCTGTTTATGCATTTCCAGGTAAGGTATTGTCATATTGTTATGTGTCTCTGTTTTAACAAGTGTAACTTTGAAGAGAAACTGGAAAATAGGATTCTTGTACTATTTTAAGTGAAAACATAAGCAGTGGAGAGGAAGCTGATTGAAACTGGTCAAAGCTGGCTTATAAAACCAGGATAGCCTTAAACACAGAAGAGCAGGTTTAGATGAATTGTAAGGTAAAGCTTCGCAGCTGTAAGAAGAATTTAAGAAAGGAACAACTTGAATTCATTGCTTAGACTCTGCTAATAGAAATGGAATAATAATAGAAATGGGTGCACATGAAAATCAAAACCTCCTAACGCTGGAATTTGCTTCTTGCTTTGCTCTGTGTGGCAATTGACCTGTGCTGGGGTTGTACAGCTGCAGAGTGCCATCCTGGCTCTATTTTGTAGGTGTGGAAAATGTATAGTCATACCTCAGCCCTGGATTGCAGAAGATGGTGCCTAACAGCATGGATCTCTGTCTTCTGACATAAGTTGGGTCTCTTCCATTGCATTTTGGGATGCCTGACATCATGCTGCATGGCTGATTTACAGAAAATGAGAAACAGAGTTAATCAGTCTTCATCTGTGCATATCCAGGCCTTTCCAGATGTTCAGCTGTGCAGTCAGCATTACTGCCCAGCTGCTATGATGTGAGATCATATGTCCAGAGATCTCAAGGAGTTGTGGAAGATTTTTGATCTGCCTGGGTAAAATTTTGGTCAGAGAAAAAGACACACGTCTGGATAAAAACAGGTATATTTCAGCCTCAGTGAGGAATTAACAACTGACTTGGAGAAAAGTCAGATTAGTAGGCAGCAAATAAGGTTTGATGTGACTCCTGAAACAATGAAAGTAAAGCAAAAATGAGTAACTCCTGATTTAATGGGAGTAATGTACCCTATGCAAGAGTCAAGTGCCTGTGGAGAAAATGGGATGCAGTTGTATAACTGATTGTGTCCAAACACATAGACATAAAAGAGACATGTACAGACAGCAGAGATGCCTTTCAGTTTGATGCTTGCAGAGCTGAATGTTCAATACCAAGGAACAGGAAAACTCCTGCCACAGACCCCATCTGTAGGGGAGTGCATTTATTGCTTCTGGTAGCACTGTGGGGAGGTTAAGTGGGAGATGGGCTGAAGCGGGGCAATTATCCTTCATTCCCACTGGTGTTGCACATGAGTTTGAAATAGTGTGCTGCAGAAGCTGTTCCCCTTTGCTCACCATTCACATAGTCACTGTATCTGCCTGTGGATATGTTTGTGTGTGTGTGTGTGTAATGCTTTAATGTTAAAATAGAGACTGTCTTTTGGATCTTGCTCAATTGTGCACTGCTTTAGTTGTGGCAGAAAAATTCTTTTCTGACCCCAGATAGGGATCAGCTCAGCTTATGCTCCAAAGAATAGAGATTAATATCCCCTGTGACCTTTTAGCCTAGCTGCTGTAGGGTTTTTAACAAGTGGGCTTAAGACCCCATGTGTGGCAGCTATGCCAACATGAATGTCTGTAATGTCTCTTCTTGTCAATGATCCGTGAACTAAGGAATCTCCAAGGATATCTTGACGTGCCATAGAGCTGTTATGGTCCAGTGCAGGAGAGAAGCACACAATGGTAGAATGAAAAGCTGTTGTCACAACGTGTAAGTTGTTCTAAATGTACTTGACAACAGCTGTACCTGACTGTGTATTTATTTGCAAGACGTGGCTGTGGTATGGTAGGCAAAACAAATATTTAATCAGACCCCTAAACAACAAAAAACAAACAACAAAAGCACTATTGATGCCTTCTGTATTTCTGGTTCTTTGACTATTTGCAGTGTTGTATGAGCTCTATAATATAATGCAGAACAGATAATAAAAAATAATATGAAATAGCCCCCACCTCATTCTAGCTACCTTTTTCTCCCCACCCCAGGCACTGAAGAGTGGGGTTGCCCAGAAAACAATCCAGGAAGGAATGAATTTTTCCTTGATTTTGGACATCCTTACTGTGTTTTGCTTTGGCTAGTCTGAAATTACTAGCACTGGGGTGTGTAAAAGGTTTGTAGTTTGTTTAAACCATTTTTAGCCATTAGTTGAAAATAACCAGTCTTTTTGCAATAGGACCTCGAAGAACTGCCTGAGGATCAGGGGGTGATTTAGGCCTGAGGTCTACAGTTGCTGTTTCAAACATGTTTCAATTATGTAAGTGATGTTATATTCCCCTTCTCAAAACATATTACCTCCTTTGGTGTCTAGGGTAGGTGATAAATAAAAATTGAAGTACCTGAATCCAGAGGCTTTTGTGAGTGTCAGCCCTCTTAAAGGAAAAGGGAGTTAATCACATGCCTGCAGAGTGGGAACTAGCTGTAATAAACAGATACAACTAAAGTACTGTGTTCTGTTTAATGGCTTTCTAGGAATTGAATGCAGCAGTTCCTTAGAAGTGCTTTATTTCCTCTCTCTTTTTGGCTACACGTGGGGAAAACCTCCAGGAATTTGAGAACTCTTTTCATGACAGGGACAAGGTGGTTGTGTAGCAGATCCTAACCTGGATGTGTTTGAAGGCAGGACCAGGGATTCTGCCCAAGGTGATGTTTTGTTTCTTTATAGGTTGACCCACCAGATTTGAATGGATTGTAACCTATATTCATTCCTATCTTTTTATCCATTTCCAGTGCAATTCAAGTGACATCACTTTTTTCCTATCAGTTACAATCATCTGTATTTTAAAATTAAATGATCTTAATTGCCACAGAGCTAGAGCTCTCCAGCAATGTATCCTCAGCACTGAGAGAAAACAAAGTTAGGGTTGTTGCCCTATCCACCTTAGTTCTGCTCCTGCCCACAGGTTTATAGCAGCCTGTGGGAATGATCTGCAAGCTGCAATGTGCAGCACAGCATGAGAACAAGTAAGCCCCAATGCATCTTGCTGCACTCAGTGGAGTGCCAGCCATGGGGTAGCAGCATGTTCTTCCCATCAAAGTCTTTGGCCATGTAGAAGCTATGTGGCCTGTGGGTTCAAGTGAAGGGTAACAGGTTTTTATGGCTTAGTTGCAGGGAGCAGGAGTGAAGAGCTGGTGGAGCAGACCTGGTGTGCAGCTGTAGGCAGCAATAAGGACTACCAGTTTGGCACTGCTGAGAGGCAGAGAGTGTGTTTGCTCTAGCAGCATTCAATGAAGGTCATGACCTTGGTATACATTCAACTTATTGTTAGAGGTTTGAATTTTGCTAAGCACAAGGAAATACAAAAGCAGAAGAGACATCCTCCTTAATGCCATCTTTATCTTGTCTGTTCTAGAAGATCTACTAACATTTTTATAACCTACTAGGCTGTAAAAGGATATTTCTCCCTGTTCTGGCTTCTCTCTGCTACCACCTGCTCCTACTGCATGCACCCCTGTACCTGAACAGCCTGAACTGTGTGCTGTGCCCCACACCCTGATCTCTCCCCATCTGGCAGTATCCCTCCTTCCCTTTTTCTTCTCCACCAACTTGGTGTTGCCAAACCCTTGATGCAGCTACTGGACAACCATCCCAAGGTGACCTCCTCCTCCCCCTTGGTGAGTGCAGCTCTCTGTATTGCATAGCTATGAATTGTATTTGTTGTTTTTGATTTCCAAAGATTTATATGTGAGTGAATGCCAGGGACACCACCCATCCTGAGTCAGAGGACAAGGGAAAGGAACTGAAGCTCTTTTTGTGTGGCAAGGACCTAGCCTTTGGGTCATGTGGGATGCAGATAAAGGAGCAAGCACTGCTTCAGTTGTGACCTTTAAATACAAAGCTAGCTCTACAACATAGCTTACTTCTGAATTTGTGGTTTAATATTTGGCTTGGTTTGAGTCAGAGCAAGGTCTTGCTTGCCATGTATGTTGTGTTCAGTGGGGGACTGGGGGCCAGTCCCTGAAACTCCCACACTAAGCTTGGGCCTAAGGGTCTCTTACATGAAGCCTGAGACCTAAGCAAGGCAGGTGCATGATTAAGCTATTTAGCCCCTCATTAACAGCCAATACAAAAAAGGAGAAGTTTAGGTCTGCCCTCTCCTTGAAGGTTGAGCAGCTGAGCCATCTGGGGTAACTCTCCTTGTGAGGGTCAGAAGCTCAACTCTGCTGCTACAGGACTCTGTCTGTTTTGCCCTAGATGACAATCCAAGATTTCCTTAATTTAGTTGCAGGACCCAGTATCTGAGTCTGATTCCCAGCATCGGTGGTGATGGTGATGTAGTTGCCATCAAGGGGAGTTTGGGTGTGGTATTGTTTTGTGTGTGTGTATATATATATATATATTTCATTTTCTTGTTATTATTTTCATTAAGTTTCATTTCCAATCCACAAGTCTCTGTTAACTTCCCCTTTTCCTTCCTGGAGTGGGGGAAAAGGGACTAATAGAGAATATCTGTCACTGAATTAGTGGTTGGCCCAGCCCTAACCCTTGGCATAGATTATAGAAATAGCATGAGGCTCTCCACTTTGTCTATAGTAGAGCTGTCATTCAAACACATTGTAATCTCATTAGGATGAGGGCTCTTGAAAGTGTTAAGTGCAGACTTCCCTGGTGCTGGTTGGCACATTTAGGCATGTATGTAATGCAACAGTGTAAAATGCAATTTAATGCCTTTTGTGATTTATGGGTTGATGGCTACTAATATATATCGTGGTGATCTAGAAATGAAAACATGGCTTGTTAGGTTCAGTGTGGGCAGGACATTGAATTTTCTTGCATTAATTCAACAGAGCTAAAGGCAGCAAAGAAGTTGTATTTATCACTAGAGAAGAGTTATGATTCATGATCTCAAACCTTAGGCTAGTAAAGATATACTCCAGAGCTAAATGGTTGAAAAAGAGGAGGATTGGATGGGAATGGGGCATGGAAAGCCACAATTCAGCTATGAGAGAAAAAACCAAAAGTGTCACAGTCTGAATTATTCTACAGCAAGCAAAATTCATTCTTCTGATGTTTCTGTTCTCTTTTAGATTTCTGAGTGAAGATGAATTTAGCAGAGATTTGTGATAATGCCAAAAAAGGAAGAGAATATGCACTCCTTGGAAATTATGACTCTTCTATGGTATATTACCAGGGTGTCATCCAGCAAATCCAGAGGCATTGCCAGTCAGTCAGAGATCCAGCAGTTAAGGGCAAATGGCAACAGGTAGGGCGAAATAAGATTGCCTTTATTCTATTACTGGATTTTTTGAAAAACACACTATATTTCCCAAACCTTTTAAGGTGTAGAGGCCATATATTTCAGTTAAATTTATTTCTTTTAAAATATTCTGTTGATGTTTATGGGAAACTAATTTTCGTGGTGTGTTCGGAAGGAATTATTTTGTTCTAATTTAATCAGCTTTTTTGTTGCTTTCACTTAGGATGTCTAGCTAATCACTAGTCTGTCTGTGTGTGATTGCATGCTTTGGAAAAACTTTTGCTGGGGACTTCCTTTTGCTGTTCTATCTTTTGACCATCTCATGTCCAGTAAACTAAGATGTGAGTCACGGGTTAGAATCACTAGTCTAATTGTCAGAGTAGCAGTTAACTATCATGCTACAGTGTGCAAATTTGCATCAGGTTTCTAAAACTCCAATATTCCTACCCTGAGTCTTGCACACATGCATCTTCTTGCTGAGCTGAGAGCTCTTGAAGCCAAGGAAGTAATCCATAGGTGAAATGTAAGAACCTCTATTTAGCACTTGCAGTATTTGTCTTCCTTAAATTTTGTGGTCCCATTTTTTTCATAGTACAAAATGTGTTCCATTAAAAAGAGAAGAGGGAGGATAAACATATAAAACTATATTACAGAATAAAGAATTCATGTTGCATAAATATTATGTTTTGAAAGGAGAACATTGCTCATATAAAAATAGATTTTGCATTAAGTAGCTGAAAAGATGGTTTCAAGAAGAGCTTTTCTAAATATCACATGTTTAAATGATGTCAGATAAAACCAAAAGCAAAATTCTCCTTTTTTTTTTTCAGCAGGTGTTTTGGTTATGTTTTTGTGCTTAAAATGTCTGACACTAACACAGAGTGTTTTGTGTTCTGATAGCTACAACACTGTTAGCAATCATTTTGTAACGACAGCACTATACATAGGTGTTTCCCATAGAACTATAGAAGTCTGTCTGCTTATTTAAGAGCTTGTCTGCTAAGCAGGAGCTTGTACAAGCAGCAGTGATAGTGCCTAGCTTTCCTGGTGATGTAATATGCTGGATGTTGGGTAGGAGATAATCACATTCAAGTGTTTGTATTCAAGCTCTTCCCCACCCCAGGGCATGCTGATACAAGATGTTAGTGCCCCATCTGTGTCCTTAGTTCTGGCTGAATTTGTAGCTGAGGGGAAGGTGTAGCATGAGGCTTTCCTTGTTCTGCAGCTGCAGCACTGCATTGCTTTCACTTCTAGTATTTAGTGTTTTCTCTGAGGACATTGCTTCTTGCATTAAACTTTAAACAGTTCTTACCTTCTGCACTGATCTGCTCAGACCCCTCTGTCATTACAGCACAGTCCTTTTTGGCTCCCATCTGAGTTACTGGTTTCTCAGCTGCAAGAAACTCTTTCTCCACCTGTTTTGTCTGACTTGATTTCTTTAAGGATAAGAATTTATCAGCTGGTTTTCCTGTTGTTTGAGTACATCGAGGGGTTTGTTGGTTGGTTTGCCAGGTACTCACTTAGTGATAAGGGTGTGTATTTCAGAGTTTGGTCTGCTCAGATTTGGGTAAGAGATGGCCAGCAGTTGTTAGTCTGTTTTCAGCTTCGAAGGTATCAAAGGCTCACTTTCTCACAGTTTTCAGATACAATCCTCCTTGCTGGTCCAAATAGCTGAATGACAGCATTCCAGCCCTCAGTGCTAGCCAGTTGTTTTCTGCCAACTTTTCCACATGCTTCTGGAGCACTGGAATAGGAAGTGGCTGTCTCTCCTGGAGCAGTGCCCTGGAGAATTTATGCTGTAGCATTCCTTTGTACCTCACAGCAGCTGTTCAACTGGATTTATTTTTGGACAGGAGGGATGTATGTAAGACAGTCTGAAGGAACCAAGTTAGTAATCAATCACATTTGTAACTCAGCTGGAAGTTCTTGCACTGGGAGATGTGTTTGCTGATTGTGTGATGAGAAAGCAAAGAGAGCAAAGCAGGGCAGAGGGAGTCATGTCAAGCATTGACTGTCTACCAGAGCAATCCTGCCTGAGCTGGATGTTCTGTGTCTTTGGAAAGATAGCTCCCCATCTGGAACAAACGAGAAGGCTACTTTGCCCTGTGAAATGTTCACGTTTTTGGCTACTGGTGTGTACTAGGAACTAGTGACCTTGAGCTTGTAACAAGCCATCTCACTTAAAACTTAGCAAATTTCTACACAGATCTTGTTTTTTTTCTGGGCTTCATAGAAGAAAATTGAAATGAACAAATAAGTAAATGATCTTGGAATTATTACAGTAGTTCTAATTCCTTGACTAGTGGCAATATAAACTTGAAGTATACAATTTACCTGCATAATTATGCAACCTGGTTTATTTCTGAGAGGTAATTTCCTCTCATGTTTGTTTCACTTATTATTTGAACTTATACTATAGGGTGTTAAGATTCCCATTTTCTGTTCTAATCTTTGCAATCCACCAAAGAACTGGCTTGTGGTTTGACTATATGATGATGTTGTGCCCCTCACAATGTTTATTTTGTGGTATTTTATAACTAGAACCTTGGAGACTGTAATCAGAGAAGTCCTTTTAGGCCAGAATAGTAGCAAATATGTTAAAGATCTGCCAACAGCACCCTTACTAGTATAGAAGTGTGTGTATGTGTGCCTAAATGTCAACATGCACACATAAATCTAAGCATCAGCATGTGGTGGAGGGATGATCCCTGTGTTAGCAATCATCTCTAATCATGACATTGACAAGCAGGAAGATGAACCACCAGGGATTCAGTTGTTGATGCTGTTGTTAAATATCTTTTGTCAGCCTGATAGGTCTGGGATTTGTGAATGGAAAGGCCTGGGAGTGTGCCCTTTTGAAGGTAGTCTGTGTTTTGAGGTACTGTATTTCTCAAGGTTTGACAAGAAGGTGTATTTCTCTGAATTTCTCAAGGTTCGACAAGAATTAGTTGAAGAATATGAGCAAGTTAAGAGCATTGTCAACACTTTAGAGAGCTTTAAAATGGACAGACCTGCAGATATCCCTGTATCCTATCAAGATGAGCCTTTTAGAGATCCTGCTGTTTGGCCACCTCCTGTTCCAGCTGAACACAGGTAATGAAAGACTCAAGCAGAGTGGGTGGAATAAAGTTGGGGTGTGATAATTTTCTGGTTTTTTTGAATGCATTTTTAATGTGAAAAATCACATTTCAGTTACCCCTTTGTCATTTGTAATAAAGAATAAGTACAATTAATGGGGGGGAAAAGTAATTAAACTACAGTTGGATTTAAAGATTTAATAGGGGAACAGTAATTAATGTTGGGTGACATTCCTGACTGTTTGCTTTTTTTCTACATTTCAAGACCAATCTCTAGAGCTAAAAAAACCCCAAAATTCTTTCTCTTTGTGCCACTACTGAATTTTCTGAAGTGCTGGGTGATGCACACAAGTATAGGTGGGTGCAGTTCAGCCCTGTTTGCTTTTGCTTTCTAGGCAGTTTTTATGTTTTGGCATTTTCCCACAGGGGAATGAAGTTAGTGGTAGGAGGATGGTTTAAAATTCTCCCTCCTTTGTTTTGGGGCTTGTCAAAACTATTAGACAGCTTTTGTTTTGGAGTTTTTGTTTTGTTTTGTTTTTGCTAGGAATGTGATCTGGTTGTGTAAAACTTCTGCATATGAATGTAGCTTAATATAATCTCCTGGTTTGTAGTCAGAGGAAACTACAGCTCGAAGACTTTAAATTGGTTCCTCTTTTGTTACCTGTGTGTTGATTTGTTGTAAGATTGGTTAGAGTACTGATCTAATAGCATTGTTAATTTCCTTTTTTTCCACTGTTGAAACTTTTTTTACCGTTTGTGGGTTTGTTTTTCTTTGTTTGAGCATCAGACAGAACCAGAAGTCTATTACTGGATTTGCAGGTATGGGGAGATAAGACTTAGGGCCTTGTCAGCTTTCGTCATAATGTACTAAGGGAATTAACGAAACATTAGAATCCTTCCTCCTTAATGCTGCTCTTTTTTCACTGTTTTTAGCATGTTTTTGGTGTGGTTGTTTCTTGTTAGGGCTCCACCTCAGATCAAACGACCCAACCGAGAAGCCAAACCTCTGAGGAAGGATTCCCCAGGCCTGCAGCCGCGTGGGCCTGCGGGCAGAGCTCACGCAGTAGCCAGGGGCGAGAAGTCAACCGGTAGCCGTGAAAGGGAATCTAGGGCTAGAGGAAGAGATGACAAGGTAAGGAGTGGGAAAGAACATGGAGAGAAGTTGTTATGATGCAGCAAGTGGCAAAGAGAAGCCTTCTGTGGTTTTAGTTATTTCATGCAGATGATAATAAACAGCCACAGTAATCCTCTGCGAGAAAACTTGATGCATTCTTTTGCCTCATGGACAAAGAATGTATTGTGGGGATATTTTAGTAATAATGGCACCAAATTAAGGGAGGTTCTGTCGTGTTTGCTGTCTTGATTTTAGAAGATTTCTTTGATAGGCATGTTGCTGGGAGTTGCTCATCATCTTCATTAGACCATGGGCTTTACTAATCTGTCAGTGTCAGTCAGGTGTAAAGTCCTTTCTTCTTCCCCCCTCACCCTTTTTTTGTATTAAAGGAATATGATTGAGGTCTTTTGTAAAGGTTTCCATGCAAAAAGTGCAAAAGTCTCTAGACTTTAAGCATTATGAATATAGTTCCCCAGTACCCATTGCCTCTGCCATACTGTAGTAAAATTTCAGTGTGCCTATAAGACCAGAACAGTTCTGTAAATGCATGGATGCCAAGTATATCTGCACCAAATTATCTGAAGTTGCATGTTTGAAAATGATGTGAAGGACGTGTAGTAAAAGCAGACTCTTAGCAACTTTAATTTTCTTTAGTTTATGAAAAGGATTTTGTATTTATTACAGTGTTTAGGAAGCTACTTCTTGGAAAGGCTTTCTTTTAAAAGTCAAAGCAATGAAGTAAATCAGAATAAGTTGGAGATTCTTTCTTCTGAAGACCAATGAAACAGAAGATGAAGTGAAAGTAAAGGAGAAACAGTGATTCACTGTCAAGTAGTGATGTCAAAGGCAGGACTATTCTGTGGCTGAAAAAATGCCTGTATGCAAATTGCTCTTTCTGAGACACTTGCATTTTTAAATATAACTGTGCTAGGATCCCAAAGAATCTGTGGTATAAATAATACAAGTTAAGAGTGTACTAAAGTGTTGCTTTCATGACAGAAAGAGATATGACAATTCCCTTACTATGGGGGCACACAGAATTGTACAGATCTTGAGAGATGAATAAGACAATATTTAGGCTAGTTTTCTTCCAAATTAATTTAGTTCTTCCCTTTGTGACCTTTCTATTCAGGTTGCTTCTTCACAGTGCAGAAAGAACTCAAGATACACTGTTTCCCTCATTAATTGCTTTTCTGATACACAGGAAAAGTATTAAGTAATCCCAACCTTACTATTCTCAGTAGGTAAGCTTAGGCACATTTTCAGCAGTGCCACTGAATGACTACACAGATCAAGTTTAATCATTTTGGAAATCTCCCTACGCTGGATCAGTAAGATTTAAAATAACAAATGTGCATCCTGCAAGCTATAAAAATCTGGTGAAGAGTTGTGAAATTCTATATGGGGAATTGGAGTCATAGTGTGTAGCAGGTTTACCAACTGTGCTTGTGTTAAGCAGCCTTCAAAGTCTTAGCTCTAATGAGAGTGAACTCTGCTTTCAAAGCTTTGTGGTGATGAGCATTATAGGGCTTTGCACTAAGTGCCCATGACAACATGACTTGGACAATACTTGTCTCTGGGAATAATGTGATGAGCAACACTCCTGTTGTCAGATGGAGGAAGAGTCATGAAGGTGTTGCATTTAATATGGGATATTTTAAACAGTACTCTGAATAAATTGGTCACTAGGTGGCAGAAGGAAAATATGTCTACTCTTCAAAAAATACCTACACACGTGGTTTGTTTTCCCCTGTGTCTAGCTATTTGGTGGTTATCTTACTTTCTTAGTCTGGGATATGTATGCAAAAAATCACCTTGGGTTGCAAATTCTCACGTGTTATATGATGATTTTTGTAAGGCATCTGTGATTTTATTTTTTTTTCCCTTGAAAACTTTTAGAGGAAGTAGTCAGTTGTGGGAAATGAAAGACATTGATGCAACCTTCTGTATTTTACACATAGGCATGAAAATAGGTTTAACTTCCCTTGCAGTTATATCCTTTCATAGTTTTACAAGGGTTTATGTGCTTCAGTTTCTGAACTTCAAGTACAAGAAGCTTACCTCTATAGCCTAGCCTCTAGTCTGTACCTCTAGCCACTTGAATCAGAGGTTCAGTAACTCTCCATGTGCAGTTAAAGATAATAAGGCAAAACTGAAGCTTAAGACTAAGTAACCAAATACCTCTTTTCTCATAGTAAATGTCTCTGCTCTTGCTTGGCTAGGGCTACTGGGTGCAGTGTAATAAGTTGCATGCTGTCCTGCCTATAATATCACAATATAATATGCATATTTATTTGTGATGTTCTTTGAGGTCCCTCCCAATTCAAACCACTCTGTGATTCTATGAAAATAAATATTAGTATCTATGTTTTGAAGTGTTTTGCTTCACTTGAGGCAAATGCCTTCTTGCACTGTTTCTCTTCCCCAGACTATATCATCTTTTCATTCTGACAGTAACTCTCTTGGGATAAGGAATTTGCCTGGAAAATGACCTTCTGCAGTGCTATATAAAATAGTTTTGAACTGCAACCTACCGGATGGTGTTTATCCACTAAACCCTTATATTTACTTGTTCCTTTTTCAAATATAGTGCTTTCAAGTGTGTCTTCCTTCTTAGTTCCACTGGAAATGATTTGGCTTGTTCTCAGGGTACCTTCTGTGGGATCATTTCCAAGAATTATAGTTTCTGTCCAATAGTTAAGCTTAAATAGGCACCGTGAATGCTACTTGTATGTCTTAGAAATTGCTTAATACCATGTCTAAGCACTGGAACACTTTTTTAGTAGTATTCTTTAGACTATTTTAGATTGTCAGTGGATGAGGATGGTACATATTGCAAAGGATATGACATAACCAAAGGCTGTGCTGTTGTATCAGTGAAGCAAACATTAAGATTAGTTTTTTGCTTGGTTATTCTGATGTGCATCATCAGATGTGAGATGAGGTAGTCACATTCAGGTGGAAGCACAGACCTGCATGCATGCAGTTAGGGACCAACATTCATAATCTTATTACATGTGAAAACTTTAGATCTTAGTTTAATTCTAGACTGAAAAAAAAGGAACCACTCAGCATCACTAAAATGACAGCCAGGGTGATGCTGAAGGCACATCTCCCAGCAGCCTCCCTTCTTCCTCAGCTCTCAATCTGTGCTATGGGGGAGCAGGAAAAACAACCATCCTAGGAAAAGTGAGCCAGGCCTTTCTTTCTCCTTTTGTTTCTCTTTTCTTCTGCTTCTCTGAGCTATGCCCAGCAAGGCCTGGTGTGGCCTGCACTGCCTTGACTCCAGGTCTGCAGGCTGGGCATGGGTACAGGGCTTCAGCTACTGCTTCCTCAGCCTCCAGCCCAGTGCTTGCAGCCATCCCCCTGCCTTCTGCTTTTTGGAGCTTGGCGTAACAACCCTTTCACCCAGAAAAAAATCAAAACAAAACATCCAGTTTGGTTTTAGATGTTGAGAAAAATTCTCCCACTGAGAAAGTCAGTCCGTTGCAGAGGGATAGAAGTGTGTAACAAAGACAGACAACAAATACCTTTTGTTTCATTGCTGCTTTTGGTTTTTCCTTCTTTCTTTTTTTTTATTACATTTGAATTTCATTTTCTCACTTGTGAAAGCTTCCAGCCTCTACAGGGTTGTTGTTGTTTGTTTTTTTCTCCATTTCCTTTTTAAGCCAGACCATTACATTTCTGACACCAGCTTTCTGTCTAAACACAACTTTCAGCTTCTTCTCCATTGCAGAAAACTCATCTGGGAGTACTAAACAACACAGAGTTCACTTGGAAGCAAATAAAAATAGTGGGAAGATAAACTGCTCCCTCGGAGGCCTGGGAGGGGTGTAATCACTACCTTTTTCTTTTTCCACTGTGAGGTTATTTGTGTGTCTCCAGCTGCCTCTCAGCCTGCCTTTGCCTAGCTGCTTTTGTCCAGCCAGCTGGGATTCCTTAACTTGCTGCTGATAGTGTTTAGAAGCTGAGTTAAGAGTCCTAAAGTAGCTGCTCCCTGCTCAGCCTCCTTCCTTAAAAACAGTGCAGATGCTTTTCAGGCACTGCTGAGCTGCTGTTGGGCTGGGAGGGGAAGAGCTTTCCCTCTGTGATAGGAGAGGAGGAGTATGAGCCCTGATGCTTCAAAGGGAAAATGTTACTTCACCCTGATAAGCTTAAAGGTACTGTGGAAGTATTAGCCAGAAACTGGGCCATCTGGGGCAAAGGCAGCATGTGGCTTGGTCACTGAAAAAGCATTGTTGTGCTGCAGAAATCACTGCAGTTCAAAAAAGCCTGGGGTGGGGAAGCTTCTTTAGGGCTTTTGCTGCAGCCTTTAAATAATTAGCACCTTTTAAAAGCTTTTTAACTGTTTAATGGAGCTAACCTGTGAATGAGAGGAGGGAAATAGTTTGAGGAGGAAAAGGGAAGAAATCACTAGGCAGGAATGCTTTAATTAAACAAGGGGAGAGAATCTTCTTGGTTTTCCTCTATGAAAGACAATGGGTGTAACATCTTCTGTGTTCCTTTTCAGTGATGATGGGGTGCCAGTTGTTTAGCTCTGGCAGGTGTAGCACCTTCAAAATATGCTTTGGATGCTCTGGCCTTCATCCAGGAGTTAATGTAGGATTCAGTCATGATGCAGCCTGCTTTGTTAGCCTGTTTCTGCATCTGTGCCTTCAGCTCTCTAGGAAGTGTGTCAGTTGTCTAAAGAGTGATTTTAGCACAGTTAAGAGTGCCCAGTTTGCTGCTTTAAAACCAAGCAGCCAACCCACCCACTCACCCTGATATATAATGTGCTCTGGTGGGCTTTTCCCACTGTGAGCTGCATCTATGAAGGAAGCATGGTGCTACTGTAGTGGAGGCAACCACAGGTGCTTGGGGACTGTTTGTTTGTGGAGTGTAGGGTGTGAACATGTTGGTTTTGCTGGCTGTTGTGGTGCTAAGATAGCTGTGTTAAACATTGATACCTTCTACAGAGGTGAGCCTGACAATATTGCTATGCATTGCTACTAAAGGTTATGTTGAAAAAATGTCTTCATGAGCCTGTATGACTTTCACTTCTAGGGAAAGAAAACACCCCAGGAAGTTGGTGATGGGGAAATTCCAAAATTTGATGGAGCAGGTTACGACAGAGACTTGATTGAAGCTCTTGAAAGGGACATTGTATCAAGGAATCCAAGCATTCATTGGTATGAGGATTCTCTCAATCCAAGTGTTTTTGCTAGTCTGAAGAAGGACAGAAATTATCCTTCTTCTGGCTCTTAAGAGGGAGCCATCATCATCTACAGATAAACAAAACAAGATCTTTTGTTTTTTAACAGTTTATTAATCTGATTACAGTTAAGCTTTTGTTGCTAACTGATATTATGTGCAGTAAATCCGTTGCAGGTACCACTGAAATGAAAGGGCACTCTGGAGAATATTAAAGATACCACTTTGGTGTTCTCCTTGTCCAAAACAATTTTTAATTAAGCAACTCTGGGTAACTTCAGTTGAAAATCATTTTTTTTCCTAACTTCCAAAAGTGGATTCAATTGTAGGTCACAGGATTATAAGAGTGCTTTCATGAGGCATATACTGGCATGATAAAAGAGATGGTACTAGTGAAAAGCTTTTCTGTTTTTCATGTATAAAAATAGAAGAAATACTGTTGTATGGGAGTCTTATACAAGTTTCTTTATCTTGCATAGGGATGACATAGCAGATTTGGAAGAAGCCAAGAAATTATTAAGAGAAGCTGTTGTTCTTCCAATGTGGATGCCTGATTTTTTCAAAGGGATCAGAAGACCTTGGAAGGTGAGAATTTACTGGGTGTTTTGGTAAATGATATGCTGTAGTTATGTTGCTGGAATGTGTGTGGATAGCTGTAGCAGAAGGTTAAAAATGCAAATGGGAAAGATCAGGGACTTGTTTATTAAATGCTGTCATAATGATTCATGTAAAATGCATTGAAAGAAACATCTGGAAGTGTATGTAAGCTTTCCAGTAAATAACCTTTTGTATTTACTCAGTCACAGCTTGTGAGAATATAATATTTTCTATATGTCAGCCTGTACATGTGAGCAAGCATTTAGGCTATACTGACAGAAGCAGAAACACTTAAGAGGCAGCTCTGCATAAGATTATGGTGGCCACTCTTCTACACTTCATGGAGGGAAGCTGTCCTTGGCCTGTTTTATGCTGTATATGCCAACTGCCTCTCACTCAGTGACTCCAAACTGCAGGCTGGATGGTGCAAGGAAGCAAAGAGAGAAGGGGGCTTATCTGAGTGATGATTTACCTTTGCACTGAAGACTTGCAGTTGAGCATAGTTACTGCTAGAGTGGGAGGATGGCCTCATCTCTGGTCCATCAGCTAGACCAGCTCAGTCCTACATCCTTCCTGTTGGCCCACTTGCAGCTCAATCTGGGCCTTGCTTAGAGCTATAAAGGAAGAGGAGGGAGGAGGTTACTGAGCATGTCTGTAAACAGAAAATTAAGTTATCTTGCTTTTGTTGTGAGATGGATTGACACTTGTTTTTGGAATAACTAATTGCAATGCAAGAGCTTTCTGGTTACTGAAAAGGATGACAGGGGAAAAGAGACTGTTGCAAGTTGTCTGTTATTCTGTTATTGTCTGTTATTGTTATTCATGGCAGAAATTGATGACCAGGATGGTATCTACCTTAGATATCGTACTGATGGAAGCCTATTTAATCTAAGGCATTTGAAGGCCCAT
>VWZO01017579.1:132604-171582 GCA_013396975.1 Bucco capensis
GTCTGCAAGGCAATGGCATGTGTAGGGAATGCTGTGCATGTGTGTAGTTGCAGTGGTTTAGTACACAGGTTCAGCAGCCTGTATCAGATCTTTCTTTATTAACACTTGCCCAGGCTTTTCCTGGTTGGTCCTTTTTCTTCTCTGGCTTATATTTAGGTCTGACCCTCAAAGCTGTCCTTCCCCAGCCTGAGCCTGTTCTAGATCCCTGTTATTCTGTTTATTTACACAACAAATAATCTTCCTGCAGTAACTGAGGAGTGGAAGACTTGTCATTCTTGGGGCTTGTCTACAGGCAATAAAGAGGGGAAGTCAGAAAGAGTGAGAGCTGGGAGATGGCTGCTTGAGGACTTGTAAAGGAGGTTTGAGTGAGTTGCAGGAGGCTGTCCAAATGTAGAGTCAGCCCAAACCTAGCCCTAAGCTATAAAGCCTTCAGGATTTAGAGTGCTTCTGGTCAGTACCAGTAGCCTTGAGGTTAATCTTAAATGTATCCAAGCTATCAGCTTGGACAGAGCCTAGATACCATGAGTTACAAGTGTAGGGTGAGGTTGTAGTGGTTTCTTGAACAGCTGAATCTCTGTTTTTTCTTGTTGGCATAAGGGAAGTTGATCCATACCCTTACTGTAGACTACAGGGGCCTTGCCTGTCCAGTCTTGAGAAACTTTTAAGGCAGTGAAGAGCTTCTATGCTTTTTTTTCACCTATTAATATGCCTAGAGGATGTAGTGGCCATCTCTCTTTAAAACAGGTATCTCAGCAGAAGGCAGGGAATGAACACAAGGCCAGTGGCACTTTTCACAAGTGTTGTGGCAGTGGATAAAGAGACAACAGCCTGATTTTTATTTCTTTTTAGAGTTACAACCTCCATGCCTTTGTGTGAGGTTATCTTTTCCTGCTGAGCAGTGTTGCATCTGAATACTAGGTGGTTGCAGACATGGGGAATGGAAGATTATTCCCTCTCTTCAGTCTGAAATGCAAATTGATTTCTGATGAAGAGTCTTCATTGTTAGCCTTTTCCCTGGTGCCTTATGAAGCTGTAACTCTCCTGAATTTATTTTTCACACAGAACAGCATATCTTTTCCCTACTGTTGACCTCTGACTGTGCTACAAGGATTGAGTAGTTTTGAAGGGAAGGCTGTTTCTTGCAGTAATCAGTGTAGCAGCAGGCATTTGTTGAGCCTAGACATTCAGGACTATAATTCAGGGAAAAGGCAGCCAAATCTGGTTTTGGATGTTCAGGCTCTCCTGAGAACAATTCCCAAGACAGCCCTCTCAGTTTGTGCCTGCATTTAGAGGACAGTGCCTTGTATGAAGGAGCCAGCTGTCTTTTCCTGATCCAGCACAGGTGCTGTGTAGTTGCAGCCATGGGTTGGAGTGTGCCTGGGCTTGCTCTTTCTTTTTCTCTGAACTGTTTTGTGCCAAGCAGGCCTGGTTGCTCGCTGTGCTTCCCACTGCTCTGCTAGTGATTGTTACAACAACATGAAGTAACCCTGCAGTGATTTCATCAAAACACTTGCTCCCTGCGGTGCATTTCAGCTTCTTACTAGAATACTTTGGATTAACAGAGCCTTAGAGAAAGAATAAAGAAGTCTTTGTGTTTGTCAAGGATTTTAGCTAGTGAGTAAGTGGCAGCCTCCTAGTTTGTTGGAGAGAAAGAGCAACTTGATCCTATGTGTTTCTGTTTGCAAGCATGCACATCTTGTTTTGCTGAGAACTCAAGTTCTTTGGGTGGGGTGTTTTTGTGTGTGTGTTTCTTTGGGGCTTTGTTTGTGTGTCTGGTGTTTTGTTTTGGGGTTGGCTTTTTTGTTTGTTGTTTTTTTTTAAACTGACATTTCTATCACCTTTTTCCTCAGAGAGCTTATTTTCCCCTTGGCTTTACCCCTGGTGTGGCTGCTTTACACCTGTGCTATGCACATATATAATGTCACCAGTATCATATGCAAGGTATTGCTCACTATAATAGTTACACAGGAGGTGCAAAGCAATAGCCTTCAGTTTGAGCAGTGAGCAGCATGCATAACTGAAGATAGAATTTGACCTTCCATAATAATAGAGGACCAAAGCAATATTCAAAAAATTACATTAGTCCCTAGTATCCCAGGTCCTGCAGTAAACACTGTTTGTCAAACACAGGAGTCAACTGTGATTTGAATTGAGGTGCATCTTGGTTTAAAATACAAAATAAACACATTTGAAACTCAAGAGAGAACAGTAAGTCATCTCTGAACTGCATATCACAGGCTGAGTAATTTTCACCCAGTCCTCCAGGGTTGTACTTGCAATGTTATTATAGTATCAGTATGACCATGCTGCAACTCAAATCACAGTATATGTCTGAATGTTGATGGGGAGAAAAAGAGTCCATTTACTTTTTATGCTTGCTGCTCTGGAAACCTTGGGCAGCCTGAGGAGTGACATTGGACTGTGAGCTGTATGGATGGTGTGTGAACACTTCTAACTTAATTTACCAAGGAATGTGTGTTGAGCTTGCATTAGCTAAGTGTTAAATGGCAATAAAGGTGTTAAGAGTTAATGGAAAATGGAGTACAGAGAGAGGATTGCTTTTGAATAGTACATTTTTGAATAATTGTGTTCCTGGTTGATTTGTTTTTATAGATCTCTTCCATGTCATTCTTTGTGCTTTTGGAAGTAAATTTTTGTGAGGAACAGATGAAATCTAATTTGCTCTGTGGCTTGCATTTAACAGATATTTTATTGCTGTGGAGTTTTATGTAAGTTATTAATTGCAACGCACATTATGATGTGCAATTCTAATTCTGGCTAATTTGATTACCCTTGCCACACAGTACAACTTTAGGAAACTCTTGTTAGCATGTAATAAGATCTTGCAGTTGGGAGGGGAAAAAAAACCAAACCAAAGTGCTTGAGCACTACATTTTCACAGTGCCATGCTCAAAATCACAGTGCCCTAGTCTAGTGCTATGCAGCAATGGAACAGTGTGTTGTCCATCTCCAGCACTGCTGCTGAAAGGATTGGAAAGACTATCCATAAAGGTAATAGTCTTAACATGAGTCCTGAGAGCACTGTGTGTCCTGCTAAAAATCTGCTTGCATAACAATGGGTAATTGTGCTGAGCTGTGTGCTCCTTACTGCCTTTCAGACAGGCCACACATGGAAAGAACTCTAATGGTATGGACTTGCCAGTGGTAGGTTAGCAGCTGGACTCAATCTTAAAGGCCTTTTCCAACCTAAATGATACTATGACCCTGTGATGCAGATGACAACCTGGAACTTAACAATTTGAATTGAGTTTTCTAGTTTAAAGCTGAGGTTCATATTAGGCTTTTGTGGAACTGAGTGGTACTCCACTTAAGTCACAGTTGCTTGTCTGTAAAACAGAAATAGCAGTGCTTTTCTGGCATCCAACAGTGTGGTGAGGATGATGTTTCATCCAGGGATTGCTAAGATGCAGTAGTATGGCCTTAGAAGTACTGAGTTGCAGAGACTAAACACTATGACAAATCCCTGTGATTCAGGGAATGCTCTTGTGCTTGCAGAAATGTAAAAATCAACCTGATTCATTCATACACATCATCAGGATTTTTTGGCAAAATGTTTTTCTACAGAAAAATGTTCTACTGAGAGAACACATCTTTCTACAAAAGTGTTTTGGTTTATGTGAAGCTTTCTTTGTGAAGAGGCCTTTGTTCCAAAAAGAATTCACTGTCTTTATCTGCCCTGTACATCCCGTTGTGAGTTGGGAAAGGCCTGAGTTCATGTCCAGGCTCTGAAAGGAGCAAGGCTGTAAGTTTGTTGTCCCCTTCCTGGGTGATTGGTGCAGCAACAGCTACTTGCTTTTGTGATTAGGACTCCAGTGGAGCACTAAGAAGAAATCACAGAACACTTCCACACTGTTCTTTTGTTTTCCACTGCTGGCAATTATGTTATTAAACCATTTAAATACAGATCTTGGCTCATATTGAGATGTAGTATAGAGTTCCAGTTGCACAGTTTCTTTCTTTATTGTTTATCACCTTTGTTTTCACCTTTCAGGGTGTGCTGATGGTTGGGCCTCCTGGCACAGGCAAAACGATGCTGGCGAAAGCTGTTGCTACAGAATGTGGAACAACATTCTTCAATGTGTCTTCCTCTACCCTGACATCTAAATACAGAGGAGAATCTGAGAAGCTGGTCCGCCTCTTGTTTGAAATGGTATGTCCTCAATGAGTTGATCTGGGCATCACTGAGGTGAGAAAGGATATCTCTCTTGGTTTCTTGCCCCTCCAGTAGCATGCTGGAAGCACAGAGTTCATTGAACTGATCCCCTCCTCGACTACTTAGAAAAGGATGGAAACACAGAGATGATGTTTTTCTAAGTAGTCGAGGATTAAGAAGGAAATGTTTCATCACCCACATTTAGGATAGTATTTTCCAGACTAAACATAGAGTTGTGATATAGACAGAATTTCAGTTCATATTTGGTTATGGGATAACAAGTAGTTTTGAAATTGGAAGGGATTTGGAACTGTTATTCTAGAAGCAACATGTGTTTCTGTTCTGAATGATGGATACAAGCCTCTCAGTGAAGTTTTGTAGGTGCAGTCCATCATGTAAGGTATGTGAAGGACATGCCCATATGGACCTATGCTGAAGAGTCATTCACCTCTTTGGGATCCTCATTGCACTTCTACAATACTCTCAGTTAAAACCTGTCTCTCCTGAGACAGGCTGAGCTGCCTTCTATCCCATATACCTACCCCACACCAGCACAAAAACCTGGACATGAAAACTGCCTGTGTTTTAATTATGTTCCTTTTCCCCTTTGCAAGACCAGTTACTGAAGAAAACCAACCAGCACTGAAAGACTTCTGACTCAATTTATGAACTTCATCCTATGCCAGGACAGTTTGTAAATCAACATTTTGACTTATTTTCTTGTGGCAGGCAGGGAAGATATCTATGTAGTATGTCTAGTGGGACTGGGTCGTGGTCTGATGAGGGGCTGTGCTTGCTGCTGCAGCCTTAATGGTGATGTTTTCCTTGAATAAAGGCAAGGTTTTATGCTCCAACAACGATCTTCATTGATGAGATCGATTCCATGTGCAGCCGCAGAGGAACATCGGATGAACACGAGGCGAGTCGCAGAGTCAAGTCAGAGCTGCTTGTGCAAATGGATGGTAAGGAGTGTTTAGATCTGAGTTTGGGGCTTGGATTACTGTTTATTTACAGGTGGGAATCGAAGAACTTGAGCAATCTGGAAATCCTGGCTTTATGGATATGGGTAAAATAAGGCAGAACTTGAAAATAGTGTTGAACACTCCAAAAAGGAGTGAAAAAGGCAGATAACTGGAAAGGGTGTTCTGCTTTATTTTTTCTCAAATGGCCATTTTGATGGTAAATTGAATACTCACATTTAAGCGACACAGACTCTAGGAGAAGCAGATAATGGAGAACTGTGCAGTTTAATGCAGGTCTTTAATTTGGCTTCAGTTTAAATAAACTTCTTCCCTTTGCTAGTGTCTCCAGCTCAGGGACTCTGTTGTGAGATCTGAATTTGCTGTACTCTGTGATGGCAGCTAATAGGTGTACCCTTTTAATCAGGTTTAATAGCTGTTCTGTGCAGGTACACATAACAAGGATGACCATCTGAGGAAGATGGAATGGTGTAGTGGTTTGCTATCTGCCTCTGTATTGCAGCTATTGTTTAACAACTATTTATAATGTCCTCAAATGTGCAAGTTCATTGTAGTAAACTCAGGGTAGACAGCTGTTTGCCCCAAAGTGATCATTTCTTTGTAGTCCTCATTTGGGAGGCCAAGGAGTGATTGGTATTTCTTTTATGGCTAGAGATAGCACTTCAGGTGGGACTGGTAGGGCCATGCTCACATATGACTGTTATTAGCACTGTCAAAGGAAGCCCTCCTCTGACTCAGCAAAAGAATGAACTGTCCCAGTCTTTGTGACAATGATGGTCTTGTCATACTTAAGTTATGGGAAGATTGGAAAGGGGCACTAGGCCTACAGAGTTGTTGCTTAGATTTGTTCAGGCTTTTGAAATGTTTTTCTGTGCAGTGTTTCTTAGCAAGCATCTCAATCAATAGAAGCTGTGGAATGAAATCACTCTAAACTATTGTGCTTGCAGGGGTAGGTGGTGCTCTGGAAAATGATGACCCATCCAAGATGGTTATGGTATTAGCTGCTACAAATTTTCCTTGGGATATTGATGAAGCTCTCCGACGGAGACTGGAGAAGAGGATTTATATACCTCTGCCCACAGGTATGTTTGTTATGAGCATTTTCCTTTAAAGTGGTCTTTGCAAGATGGGCTTAGAATTACTGCAGGACTGTTGGTTTGGGAGGAATCTTGATGTTTTTGTGATAAGCAGTGAAATTCAGGGGTTAGTCATTTGACTGGATCACTTTATTTTTAAAGAGAGTGAGAAGAAGAAAAAAGAAATACTGCTAGCTCGGGGGCTTAAAAACAAAGAGTTGCAGCATTTCATTGCAAGCCCATTGATGGGTTCTTACATTTTGAAAGAGAGTTAGTTTTAATGAGCCTGGAATTATTTTAAATGTTTAACAGTCAGCCCATGAGTTGAGTTGCCATCAAAGACAGCTTTTGGACATGTTCAGAAATGCTGCAAATGCACTCTGTGCCCTTGCAGACAAATGCAAAGAAGTGGATCCATGAATTTTCCCTTCCAGGCTTAGTTCCTTGTAAATCACTGCTTGCTTGCCTTTATGACTGTGCTTCGAGTCACTCCCAGTGCAGCAGGCTGATTGCTTTCTTGCCCTAAGATGGCTCAGCTTGTATTGTCTTTCCTAGCTGTCACTCACCTGTCCTATTAATTTTGAGATTCCTATCACTTGAAGTTTGCATAGCTTGGTTTCTTCTTGGTACAGTGGCTGCCTGCATGAGCACTCAAGATAACAAGATGCGTGTTCATGGTGACAGCACTTGTGATTGAGTTTAGCAGCTATAGGGACACTTAATAGTTCTACAGCTTGTCTTTGGAGCTTACAGCCAGGGAGAACTCCTAACAGGATACCTGTCTTTATGACCATTTAGTTGAAAATCCTATCAGCTCTTGCTCTTGTTTCTAATTAAACCAGATTGGGTTTTAACACAATGTATTACGCCCTGGACAACATATGAGATGTGTCCCGGATTTATTTATCATATAATGTTCTGTTGCATCTATGCTGTACATAAGGATGTAGAACTGTCCTGAGCAAGGCTAAATGATGCATTTGTGATTTGATGTGGTCAGGTATTTTAATTGAAAAAGTGATGATATGTCATGTATACACCAATACTGTGGAATTTGATGCAAGTTTATATTCTCCAAGTGTATATTCCTCCGAGCTTGGTATCATCTGCAAACTTGCTGAGGGAACACTCTACCTCTTCATCCAGATCATTGATGAATATATTGAACAGTAGTGGACCCAGCACTGACCCCTGGGACACACCACTAGTCACAGGCCTCCAGTTAGACTCTGCTCCACCAACCTTATATTATACAAATATAAGGGTGAATGTCAGGAGGAGGGAGCCAGGCTCTTCTCAGTGTCATCCAATGTTAGGACAAGAGGGAATGGGAGCAAGCTGGACCACAGGAGGTTTAGTATTAACACGAGGAGAAACTTCTTTACAGTAAGCACTGGAACAGGGCTGCCCAGGAGGGCTGTGGAGTCTCCTTCTCTGGAGACATTGCAGAGCTGCCTGGACACATTGCTGTGTGAGCTGGTCTAGGTGATCCTGCTCTGGCAGGGGTGTTGCACTAGATGATCTTTCTAGGTCCCTTCCAACCCCTGACATTCTGTGATTCTGTGATATTCTACCATGTTTCATTTTCAAAATACTGCAAGGACTTGCTTAGCCACATAGCAAAGATGAGAAGAATATTCTCTGATACAGGACACTCTCTGCAGGTATGCCATATGTACATTGTGCTCTGTAAATAATAAATCTCCATTTTATAGCTACTGTCAGTTGTGTGTGATTGATAGCTATATTCTTGACAGTTCTGCAAAGCACACCACCCCAGCAGCTTTAGACAAGCTTTCCTTTTTCTTTTTCCTCTTCCCCCAAAATAAATAAAAAAAAAAAATTAGGGACATTAATAAATAAAACATAAGTATGGGCATTTCTTTAAGACTTTTAGCCTTTCCTACTGCTGCTGCTTCTGTTGTGCTTGTCCTCTTTTCTAGGTCATAAAAATTGGTCACTGTGGAAATAAAGATACTGAGCTGGTAGATTTTTATTTTTTTTTTTGTACAGTAAAAATCTGGAAAGCAAGTATCCTCTTCTTTACTATCCTTGTGTAGGGGCCTAAGCTATCAAATGTGAATTCCCTCTTTTAAGCCCAGGCTGCTTAAAGTATGTACCCCAAATGAGCGTATGCATGTGCTCTCTACAAGGCTGCATAAGTGCTCATTTACACAGCTGGTTATCACTGTGTGCACACTGCACCTACCTCTGGAAGTGGGAGAGCAGGACCCTTTTGTATTATAAATATATTAATATGGTTACTGTATTAATGTATCTGTTTTCTATCAGGCTTCAGCTTTCTTGGATACTGATGGAATAAAGTGCTTAAACATATGCTTAAAGTTCAGCCTATTGTTGAGGGGTTTGTGCTGTCTGAAGCTCTGTTAATAGGATCCTCGTTGTGGTTCTAATGAAACTGTGTGAATAATTGGCAATCAAACACTTGAGCAATGAGTGAATCCAAAAAAAAGGGATGTGAGAAGCAGCAGACATTTGTAGGATTGTGCTTTTGTGCCCATGGAGAGTATGTGACCAAATGCTTTGTCACCTGAGACATAACAGACATTTTTAATGACGTCTGACTGTGGAAATGTCTCTAGAGCATGCTGTTTTAGTACACTGCTTTTAGCCATATACTTGACTGTATTTGTTTGCAGAAGTTGCTATGATTGGTTCTGTTTCTTTCCTTTACTTAGATTAAACCTTTTTGTTTGTACTTTTCACAGAAAGAGCTTAGTTGGGTTTATATCTCTTCTTTGTAATGTTACTCTTGCAAGTCTTCAAACAAGTATTTTTATGTTGTAGCAAAAGGCAGAGCAGAACTACTTAAGATTAATCTTCGGGAAGTTGAACTGGATCCTGATATCAGCCTTGAAGAAATTGCTGAGAAGATTGAAGGCTATTCTGGTGCTGACATCACTAATGTTTGCAGGTATCTCATTCTCCTTAATTTGGAAATAAAACTGCATGGCAAGTCACTGTTTGCATTCTGTGATAAAAGGCAGTAGCCACTACAGCTGAAGCCATGCTAAGAGTCACTTCCATTGAGGGCCAAACCTATTGACTGGAACTACATGTTACTGTCATGTGGTGTGATCTAAAGACCATGGAGTCTTTCTGTGAGACATGGTGAAGTTTCCATGGATCTGAAGAGAAAAAAAATTCTCTGAGCAAGTCTCATGTTCCCACTGGCTGCATTTCCTGCATGTGTCTGCATTTGTTAATGTAGTGAGGAACCTTTCTGTGGGGCTTCTAGATGCTCTGTTTGTACAGAACCCAGTGCAGCACAGTCTTGGTTTCTGCCTCAATCTTCTAGGTGCAAAGGTGATAAAGCTTATAGCATTACTATAAACTTATTTTATGTCCTGTTCCCACAACTTCTTTCATTTTTTTGAAGAGTCTTTTCTGGTGGAGGGATAGGTATTTGAAAAAAAAACCAACAAACCTTAATGGAAGGAAGTCTGTGTCCCTTACAACATTAGGATCCCTGCCAAGAGAAACTGATCCTTTAAGAACATGCCTCTTTTTTTTTTTTTTTCCTTCCCCTGCTGCTTTGCTGAAATTTTGAAATGACTCCATGGTTTTCACAACTTGGTGTGTGTCATGCAGTGCAATAGTTAAATTACCTGTTCTCCCTGAGGCCTGTGTTATCCCTTGCTGGGAAAATCCTGGGGAAAGAAAAAAAGGTAATTTCAGACTGCATGTGGGCTGTGGTGTGAGAAATGAGCAGTATTTTCCATGCCAGTGGGACATGCTGGCAGCATCCAAGCTGGGGAGGAGTCACAGAGCAGGTAGAGCATGAGGAGCCACAGGCACCAATGGCCTCAGCTCTGCAGGGCCACAGGACCCTAAAGTCTGATACCTGCTGCTCTGCCCTCTACAGCTGCAGATGCTGTTTGAGCAAGGCAAGAGATGGGCTGCACTTGAGGCACTTGCTGACTGTCCTTTTGGGCTACACAGTGGGGAGAAGGTTGAAATCTAAGAGGATGTGGTGCAAAATCCAGACTCCTTTAAAAAAAAACCCCAGAAATTGAGTGCAGTTCCTCTCTCATCCTACCCTTTCCTGCACTGAAGTTGTAAAATTTCATCTCTGTGAATCATTGTAAAAGATTTTGAGATGATTAGAACTATAAAACCCTGCACATTTACCATATGCTTAAATGGATTTTGCTGCCAGTGCATTCTTTATGTTGAATTAATGTAGTGATCTGGGAACATGGAAGCTAAGAAAGATGTGAACCATATCTTGTATGGTAAATAAAAGCTCTCTCAAGTGTTCCTGCCAGTGGTTTCTAGCAAGAGAATACAATCAAAATTCATAGGCTTACAGCACATGCTGCTAGCAATTAGCTGCCATCCCTTGTCCTGTATTTTCAGGGATGCCTCCCTAATGGCCATGAGACGACGGATTAACGGCTTGACTCCTGAAGAGATTCGTGCACTTTCTAAAGAGGAGCTTCAGATGCCTGTTACCAAGGGGGACTTTGAGCTGGCTCTGAAGAAAATCTCCAAATCTGTTTCTGCTGCAGACCTGGAGAAGTATGAAAAATGGATGGCAGAATTTGGATCTGCTTAATCTCAGTGACAGCTCCTTTGCTAGAGTTTTATGGCTTTTGTTGTTTTCACTTGCAAAATGAGTTAGAAATCTTTTTAAAGGTTTAATGTAAGGTCTGCCTCTGCTCCCATCTCACCCCCTTCTGGTGACAAGATCTTTTAAACTCCATTTGCCTTTAAAGAGAATGGACACAATAAAGAGCTGATACTGTAAAAGGTATTTTATCTCTGAAATAGTAAAATAAGACAAACAGGAAGGGAAAAATTATGCTTGTGAGGATACTCTTTTTATTTTTCCAGTGAAGAGCAGTGTTACTTAACCTCCTCATAATCATCTTTCATGGCTGGAGTCGATAAATCAGCTGGGGGATGTGACTCCAAAGGAGCTAACAAGGGCTCCCTGTACCCCCTGCTCTTAAGTGCTACTTTTCTCTTGAGCTGCTGACTCTGCCTTCCTTGAGTATGGCATCGAAGTTGCTGTTGTCTCTCTCTCTCTCTACTTGGATATTCAGAGCAAAGCCTGTGAATTAATTGGCATTGCACAGAGGAAATGAGGATCAGTTTTCCATCAAGACATGGGCTTGGCTCTCCTCTCATGTACGTCCATTTGGAACTGATGTCACTTCAGACTGGATTGATGTTACCTGAGATGACTTCTGATGGAAATAAGAAGAAAAGGACCTTGATTGCTCTGTCTGGTTTATGCTTGATCTCTGAACTTAGTTTGTACCAGTTTGACCAGTAGACATGAAGTATGACCAGTAGGCACTTTAACTGAAGTTACATCTTGCACTTTTATGCATATGTATCATCCTGTACTGTGTGCTGTCTAAATATTAAGTGCCAAGAGTTTAATACATTAAAGGCACTAATAGAAAGGCTGTCTTTAAAAATGTGGATGTAGACATCCACCTCTTCTGCTTAGATATGAACTCTTTCCTAGTTTTACTAAGCAATGGGATTTGCACTTGTTTATGTTATAGAAGTGTTCATGTTTTTTTATGAAGTTTTCTTTAAAATGTATAAATGTTATTGCTTTAGGGGAAAATAATCTGCATGACCTCACTTATGTTCTTCCTTTCCCATGTACAAATGCAGTGATGAGAAGGGTTGGGTTATAAACTCTAGCATGAGAAGTAATCTCTCTAGAGTGTAACTGTCATGCTGATTACATGAGTTTTTCACAGCCCCAGGCTCTGAGACTGACATATGAAGTTTTCCCATGGTAGGAATGAGGAGGAGAGGTCAATTTTACATAGGAACATGCAAGCTCTCAAATTTTTGGTGATACTGTGAGCTAGGCCTGAAGTACATTGGTGGATGTGAGTTGCTGTGTGGTTGGGTAGATATTCTGCTCTTTAGCTCTCTGCTGAGACCTCCTAGTGGCATAGCCAGATATGGCAAACTGGAGTAGGAAATGTGTAACACCTCCTCTTCAGTGGGAATTTATCCTTATTTGCTCCTTTTTTTTTTTTTGCTAGTTGTTGGAAGTTCCCAGCAATGGCAGTAATTCAGCACACTGGTCTGGTGGGCTGTGACATGTGAACCACTAAGGCAAATGCTGCCTTAGTGTGTTTAGTGTTCAGTAGCAAGGACTGACAGAGCATGTACGTAACAGTTCTGCAGCATCTGTCTGATTGCATGAGTGACTTTTGAAGCTCTGTTACCATTACTGTTTTCTCTATCAGTGTTCCTTTTTCTTTCTTTGTCTGTGAAGACCACATCTCAGATTGATCCTGTCATGATAAAGGGCTGCCCAGTTTGCAAAGGGAAATACCATGGAGATTCTGTACCTCTTGGATTTGATGTGAAAGTCAGGGCTTCAGAAGCACGTGGCACTCCAAAAAACCCACCTTCTCAGGCTCCTAGACTGGTTGAGAGACAGATGCTTGTATCTTTCCAAGGACAGAGCATCCCTGCTGCCTAGTGTTAGCCCCTGTTACACTCCTGGGCAGAGAGGTTAGTGCATAAAACCCACCAGCTTTTACCCTCTTCACCTACAGGGAGAAGAAATGTTTCTTTCCTAACCAGTCTGCACTATAACTGCACAGCAGAGCCCTTGGGATTCACAGTACCTGTGGTTGTCAAACTAACAGGAACAGTTCTCTCTGCATTGGAACATGAGCAGGCAGAAGCCCTGTTGACTCTTGATACAGGGCTAGCCTGTTCCTCGCAGGGAGTAGCTGGACATGACAGAGAAAAAGCTTTGCAAACATTGCTCTGGTCTTTCATTTCTTTCTTATGAATGCTGTAGGCTACAGCTGTTACTTGTTTGGTTGGTTGGTTTGTTTATACTGCAGTAGAAACTGTTAGTAAAACTATGTGAATCTTTTGTGGCCGTGCCAGATTGGCTCTGCAGGGTCTCTTACTAGAGAAGCCATTGCTACCCAAGCTGCTTAGTCCACCCAAGCAGGATCTAGAAGGGAATAGACATATAACTTACCCTATTTAGCTGCCCAGAAGCAGTACTGGGATTCAGCATTTGCTGCTTAGAGAGGTCTAAGTACTAGTTTTCTCAGTTTCATGTTGCAGGAAGTAGTGCCCTTCCTGCTGATGGAAGCACATTGTTTAGCAAAAATGTCTTTCTGTAGCTCTCTGGTGAATCTTCTGCCTTAAGAGGTTAAAATTCCCTCATGGATGTTAAGCAAAATTCACTGTACTGGGCATTCCCTCTAGTAGGATTTATTCAGGTGCTGCAGTCCTTTTTCTCTAAAGGTCATGCTTTCTACCCCAAATATGTTTTGCTGTACAGGTTCATTCATCCTTTACTTCTGTGGAACAGAGAAGTGAAAATTTCCAGGCTGTAGATGTTTATAAGTAAAATAGTTGTGCCCAAGCATTTACACCTGTGACTTGGGCCATGCTAGACCAGGCACCCCAGCAGACAGAGCCCATCCCTTCCCTCCTGAGACTTTGCAGGATAGGGATCTCACCCTGGATGCTGAGCCTTACATGTTTACCAAGTGCTGCTGGTGCGCTCACTTAGGTGGGCTTGGAGATTAGGTCACTGACTCCAGCAGTGGAGTGCAGCAGGGAGCAAAGAGGGAAGGAAGGCTAGGCCAACAGTGGTGGCAACTCTAGGCCCTAAGGATGAGTTTATGGCTCAGTGTAAGTCCATATGTGTCCCACTGATGGAGAGGCTTGTGTAGGGATGTTGGCTTCCTCAGAGAGCAGTGTACGAGCACATCACAGCCTGCTGTGAGTCTTTGTTCAGTCTGTCTGGGTATGGAGATACATGCACACACATATATATATATATGCATATATATATATATATCTATATATGCACACAATGTGTGGTGCTTCAGCAGTTTGTACCTAAATTACATAAACCCCATGTTTTAAAGCTGTGTTTACGTGACTCTCTTTAACCATCTGTGAAGGCCCTCTTGGGAGGCACTGTTAATTTTCATACAATAAGCAATCTGGTTGTATGAAGTAATAAATGTATGTGTAGAGTCTGTTTGTCTCGCTTGGCTTGGGCTGTGAATTCTTTGTGGGTAAACTGTTTCCAAAGGCTGCCATACAATGCAGATTTTTTTCAGCGTGTTGTGGTGGTGTTGGACTCACCAAAGTCCTGGACAGAAAGCAGTTAAAGCAGAGTCTGGTTTTTTTGGATAACACTGTCAGCATTGCTTTCCCTCTTAAATTGGCCTTTCATTGCCACAAGCTATAAAATGGAGAATGCTCCAATGCCCAGCAGATGGAAGGAGGGTGGGGGAGAGGAGAGCAGAGGCCCCAGCAGATGTTCAGTGTTAGCACCTGATTCAGACCTCACAGAGCTGGGTAGGCTTTTTTTTTATTACTTGCCCCTGGGCTGGAAGTATAATCAGGTTCCAGAGAAGCTATGTCATCATCCCTGCTAACCAGAAGACTTTCAAGAGCAAAACTTCTATTAGGAAAGAGCTTTCAAACTTGGAAAGAAACCTCAAGTCTCCTGGGACCGAGTTGATTATTTGAATTTTCTCACTAACTTCCTTATGAAAGAATGTGTAGTTTCCAGTGTTTCATAATGCATCAAACATGAAAGAGAGAGCAAGGGAAATTGCTGATCAAGGGATTTCAGGAGAGGTCAAATCTTTGTATAGAAAGTTCAGCTCACCCCAGTTTAAAAGAGACTGTGAAATAGCAAAGGTTCACTGACTTGTTCTGATCATGGTAAAGATGAAAGAGTTTGTGTGCTGTAAAGAGGTCCTCCATCAAGCAAAAGCAAAGATGCTCCTGTACAATCCAGGCATGAGGAGATGGAAGCAGCAGACAAAAGAGTAAAAAATATTTTGGTCTGTTTTTTGGAGTAAGCCTCCCTTAATCAGATTGTGGACTGAGCCTTGTTTGGTTTTGTAATTTTAGATTTAAGTACATGATTAACAATGCAGGTGACACTGTGCTGCTGGGGAGCAAGCAGGGAGTGCCAGGTTTATGTGCTGGTGTAAAGTGAGTGTAAGCACCATGGCAGTAGCTACCAAAGAATGCTGTGGGTGCAGGCCAAGCCAGGCAGCAATAGTCTCAGTAGCCACTGATGGAATAAAGCAGAATATAAAGCCACCCATGCTAGTGATAACAAAAGCAGAGAGATGCTGCAGTTCAGAGAACATGGCACTCACTCTGTGAAGCATTTCATGAGAGAGCTGTGTGAAGTTTGGCTGTGGCTGCAGGTGCCTTGGTCAGCTGGGTTTCAGAGCCTGGCTTCCACACCAACCTTAACTAAGAGAGCTGCAGCAGCAAGTGATGTTCCCATCTCCCACAGCATGGGGGGATTTGACTCTCTTTGCTCTCTAAACCAGCCTGGTTTGTGTGCTGGTTGTGACTCTTCTTCTGACACACTTAGTGCATATGTGGTTGTTCATTACCTGGAACAGAGGAGCTCCTTTTGTGCAATACAGAGTTGTCTTTTGATCACCTCAAGTGCCATGCTCCTACATGTCTGCACCTAGGTGTCTTGGAAAGAGCCAGGCACTTTTGCTCTTCTTTAGAAGGCTCCAATTAGCATTAGAAGTGTATGGGATGAGATGTCTTGGCTAAACTGGTTGCCCAATGCAAGAGCAACCAGCCAAGCAAGTGCCACAAGAATATTGGTCTGGCAAAGAGGGAAATTCTTAGTACCAATTTACAGCTGTATTTCTTCCAGTTGTGAGCAGTCCTTTTTTATACAAGTTGTTCAACTGATGTAAAAGAAACTGTCCTGGAAGCAAGAGTTTTCTAAATTTGACTGTGAAGAGCAAAAAAGGTGGAAAAATCCTTGCCTAGAGGACGATACTGGAGTACCCAAGATGCTGAGAGCTGAAATGTCGTCTTCTTGTGGCTTTCCTCTTTGTCTGGCAGTTACACGACTGGCTTGCACTTTGTTTCCAATTTGCTTTGGAATAATTACTATTGTTTATCCATCCCTCAGTCAGCCTTTGCAGATGAATTGGTTCCACAGAGCCCTCTTTTGCTTCATGGTTGGTGTTACTCCACAGTGTGCTGCGTGCCATCGAATTGAACGGGCATGAGATCTTGTGAAGTAAAGGTCACCTGAATGGTGAAGGTGAGAGGAACTGTGCTGAATACCAATTGGACTGGTGGGAGCAGGAAACCATAGCAACTCTGCACACGTTTATAAATATAACGGAGAAGAAAAAAGGAATAATCTTAAGAAGCTGCTGACAACACTGCAATATGCATGTTGATAAAGAGGTGGTCTTTGTGTCTCTGCCGGTGAGGAGAGCGTATATAAGAGGGTGGAAGTGGCTCAGTGAACAAAGGAAACCAACTGCATTTTGAAATGTCTTGAAACTTTGGGATGTGCTGGGGATGGAGTGTTTTTGGAGGGCTAGAAGAATAAGGCAATGTTAATAGTGATGTGTTTCTGTAGAGTCCTGGGGCTTTGTTGTGCTGAGCACCGTTCAGGTGCACAAGAAGAGATGCTGCATATGATTATGGGGAGGTCAGGTGGTAGAAGGATGAGGAGAGGTAGAAGTGAAGTCATTCACCTAAGGTCTTGGAATCCCTGGAGGAGGCAAAACTGTCTCTCGGACTCCTGGTTCCTGATCCTGAAGCATACAATAGTTTGGTTTTTTTCAGTTTCTTTTGATTTGTAGTCTCCTAACATTTTTCCTACTGAGGCCAAAGATCCCTGTATTGTGATTTAAAGACAGCAGGTTTGTTTTTCTTAAGTACTTTCTGCAGGCCCTTAACAAATAGCCTGTGGTGCTCCTGGGGGCTGCAGATGATTGTTTGAAAAGCACTGGCCCATGCTATCTAAGCTTGCCTAAATGTCTTGTGGAAGTGAATCTGTAGTGGATGCTGTTGATTTTATTTTCTTCCAGTTAGTTTACTTAGAAAGATGAAGCTCCCTGAATGTGAGGTGCTTCTGGGGAGCTTATTTGCAGTGTGGGTTTTTTTTCCACATTGTAAATGCAGATTAGCATTTATCAGCATATGGCACAGCCATTTAAAACAAATATTTAGCTTTCCTTAATTTATGCTTGTGTAGAAAGGTCCCTGAGTATGCATATCTCTCCCTCTGTTGTAGCTAATTAGACATTTTTACCATGCTGCTGGGGGGATTGGGCTCCTTCCCCCTCCCTGAGGAGCTGTGATGCACATGCCTCTCCTCAGTGTGATGGATCCACTTATCTCAGCTTGGTGGGGAGTGGGGCAGGTGGGAGAGGTCAGCCACCTGCCCCACTCCCACTGCCCCAGGTATACAACACAGACCTGGATGGGAGAAGAGCAGGAAAGTTACTTCAAAAGAAAGCAACAAATGAAAAACGAATCAATTTGAAGATGAAGTGAAGCTTGCCACAGCCAATGACCCAGGAGGCCTTTTCCAGCTCTGTGGCATATCCAGGTGTTTTGTGTTCTTGCACTTGATATGGAAACTTTCTACTAGTTTCTAATCTAAATAAGTTCATACTTGATGTGTATCTGTCTGATCACGTGCTAATGTCCTCTTCTAACAGAGTTTACTCCCTGATAGTTACCCTGCACCCTAAATGTATTCATAGAATCATCACATAAAGCAACACCTTGTACTTTGTTAGCCTGTACAAGCTCCTTCAGTCTTCTGTAAGGCTAATCCTTTTTTTCCACCTGAGCCTGTTTGGTTTTTGAACATGTTTCCCTAGAAGTGTGCATGGTGAGTCCATGTGCCCCACACAGCAAGGATTTTCCAGCTGCTGTTGCTACATGGCACAAAGCTGGACTGCTTACATCTCCAGGAAGCTCTGCTCTTCACCTTCAGTTTTACCTTGAAACAAATTAATTTTTCCCTTAAGAATGAGTTGAGCACACTATGAAACAAATGTTTCAGTATCTCCTGCAGTCTCTCAAGACTCATGGTGAATTTACATTTAAGCCTTGGTTTTTTTAATTTAAGCCTCAGACTTCTCTGTGTAATTTGCCTGTAGAGAGAGGAATATGCAGAATATGAGTGCTCCGAAGCCACTTGCTCAGCCAGCACAAATCCCTCAAACAAGGGTTTACACAGAGCTTATACCCCTTTGATTTAGGATTCCTTGGGATGGGATGCTTGTGCCAGGTTGCTAAATAGTGCAATTTTGTAAGCCACAGAGAGGCTGCAGAGCTCAGCTGGAAGGGATTCAAAGAGCTGCTGAACTCTGAATTCTTGAAGACCACTTGACTCCTAGAGCCAACAGAAACCTCCTGAATGGGCCCATCTGCAGAAATAGATCCCAAAGAGAACAAGAAATTATCAGGGAAAGAAAGGGTTGGAACTACTTTCAAGATTGATAAGCACCTGAGGAAGTTTGAAGAGCTAGAGTAGCTCAGTAGTTGTTTTACATGCCTGGCAGCTTTCTGTTCTTGCAGCTAGCAGCTAGAGCTGGGGGCTGGATGCAGTTCCTGGCCTCAGGGCTGGGTTCAGGGCTCACAGCTCTTGCTCAGAGCAGCTTTAGCTTTAAAGCAACTGCACAAGTTTGTGTGGAAAGTGCTGACTGCAGACATCCAAGAGGAATGTGTATGTGCCAGGCCTGTTTAGAAACCACAGATGATTTACAAAGTGAGCTTAATTGGAAGTTTCTCTTTGCGGCTTCCTGACGTGTTATTTTTCTGCTGGAGATGTGTAGGAGCCATTTCAAAGGTTCATGCTTACTAATGAGGAGTTGTGTAATTGGGGAATATTTATTAACTGTCCATGTGCAGGATGGGGAAATTACTTGAGCAGTAGCAGCAGTGCAAGGAAGGGTCTAGTTGTCTCAGGGCATCACCAGCTGAGCATGAAGGACTGGCATCCTGCTCCCCTGGTGGAAGAAAGGGCCTTTTGTCCTCATCTGGCCCCAGTCATGGCACTACAGCTAAGAGAATCTGAGGACCTCCACAGAAAGGCAGTAAGAAGCAGAAGAGATGCAGAGAAACCCCTCTAAGGTGATGCTCTAGGCACACCCTCCCCCCTAGAACTGAGTGATCCTCTAGACCTAGTCTTGAGAAGATTTGCCACAATTTGGGCTTTACAGCCTTGATCCCCTTCTGTACACTGAAGCTGTCCAAGCTGCTTCATGGAGCTGCTGCTGGCACCCACCAGCAGAGGTGCTAGGAAAAGTTCAGCCTGGTTCACCAGGCTGGATGAGCATCTCTGGGTAGGACCATGCTGGCCAGAGTGTGGCTTCCATGTCATACCTCTCTGTGTCTGAGAGCCCCACTTGTCCCTCATCATATCCCTTCCAGCCTTAAGAGTAACCACTTAGCTTACTAACAGTTTATTAATACCTTAGGGGTCTGAGTTACCTCCTTAAGGATTTTTTTTCCCCAAGAATGTGGTGGGCAGCCAGCAAAAAGGACATAGGAAATGAAATGTGGGATTTTGTTTCCATGAAGCCAGATTCTGTCACCTCCCAGGTTGCATTCAGGCAAACTCACCTCAATTTCCATCCCCTATGAATCCCTGCATCTATCCTGACGTGCAGAATTAGCATCTTGGAATGCCTCAGTACCCATCACTCACTTTGCAATTTTCTTCTGAGGGTCAGCATCCTTCTGGTTAAAAAGTATGCCTCATTTCTAATTCAGTTCAGTGTGTTCTCTTGTGCCCATCACTGTCCATCTGTGTGCCTCTCTTGGACTAGATTTTTAGTAGCCTGTTAGCATGCCATATTTTTCTCTCTACACATGTACTTATACACATCATCAAATCACTTCTCAGTTTTCTTTCTGACAAGTTACAGAGTCTGACCTCTACAAGTCTCTCCCTGGAAGTGGTTTTCTTCAGCTCTCAAACCATTTTTTTTATGGCTCTTTTTCTTCACCCTCTCTGATTTTTTGATGTCCTCTTTAAAATATGGCACCTCAGCAGGATGCAGTATTCTAGTGTCAATCTGACCAAGGACATACACAGAGATAAAATCACCTTCTATTCCACTTCTCAGTCCTGTTGCTAATATACAGAAGGACCAAATTAGCTCTTTCTGCTACAGCAGGCTGAAAAATAGGTCCCCACGTTTCAGAACCAGAAGGCTAGATGGTGGGATTAAAAAGAGAAAAATAGAGCCAACATGAAAGCAGAATTACAAACCAGGGCAGCATTGATAGCACAGTGTGATACTAACCTGAACACATTAGTTGAAATAAAATGCTGAGGAAACAGGGTTTTTTTTTTCCCCCCACTACAGAGCCTATTGCAAGCCTGTGCTGCTCACTGCCAGGCTCAGCTCCGAGTTAATGTCTTGCTTTCATGGCATCAGGAATCAGAGTTTTAAAGGGCTAGAGCTAGGAAGGAAAGTCCCATTCCTGATGCAACGTGCCACTGTCCTTCTACTCTTTCAGAACTGTTTTTTTCATAGTGGGCAGCTGAAGAGTTCTACACCCTGCTGGAAAATGTGGTTGGCTTTGGTGGAAAAGCAACAGCTTGGCTTGATTTGCACTTGCCAGGCTACCAAAAGCATCAGTGTTCCTCATTTGTTCCCCATTCCTTCTTCTGTTTGCTGGTTCCAGGCACATCCCCAATGGCCTCACATCTCTCCAAAATGGTATTCATCATTTCATTTGCTGACCCTACCTCCTGTGCTAGCAGAGGCTCCTTTTCTCTCTCTCTCTCCAAGTACATCATGTACTCTAGGGACAGCCTTGTGAAACTTTCCCTGCTGTTCAAAGAGAGAAGAGCATATCTCAAAGGCAACCTGTGTTTTGCTCAAGAGAGCAACTAGCCTGGCCTATCAGTGCAATAAGAGTGAGAATAAAGGCAAGAGTATTGGGCTACACCTAAAAAAAAGATGTGCTCTGTCAGCACAAACGTGACACCTTTTCTATCTGTGGAAATCTCAAAGCAATGTTTTGGAGGATACCTACAAGTGTACAGATAAACCACCATGCAGGAGTAGGCTGTTTCCAGGGAATGCTCTGTTTCCCTCAGTATTCCTAGCAAAGCAGCAAGGCTGGTGACCTTGACACCCAGCATGCTTTAATTCACTGCAAACTGGCATTGATGGCAAAGCAGCCTTGAGCTTGTTGTGCATAGAGTACATGGAATGATATGCTACATACAGAAATGGTTTCACCTGCAAAGCTCCTCCTGGTTTTTAAATTTATGATGCTGCCCTTTCAGCCCTGCATAATGTCATGGAGAATGGCATCATTTCATCTCTTTTTCAGTTCCTCACACCTTTGTAAAAGACAAGTCAGTGTCCTCCAGCCATGAGATGCTTGAAGGAGGACAGGTGTTAGTTCCTTTAGTTCAGTTACTAGGCTGTCTTCACCAAGATCTATTCTGCCCCATGCTAATCCCTGAACTGCACTTCAGCCTTCAGTCTTCTGCTCTGTACCAAGCTCCTAACTGAGATGTAAGACTGGAGAACTGCATATATCATGCTCCAGACAGCAAACTGCCAGCCAGCTCCATGTCCATGGGTCTGGCAGGTCCTGAAGCCACAGGTCACACATGGGGACCAGTGATGGATTGTCAGAGCCCAGGGACTGCTCTGGAGGTGGTGTCTCAACAGTGGAGCCTGATGGAAAACCTCTCTTCTTGCTACCATAGAAACTGAACAGACTTAACCACTTGTTAGTTCTCTCGTCTCCAGCAGCTCAGCATCTGAAGTGACTTGACCTAAGAGGATGTTTGCATTAAGTATTACCTGATAGCTGAAGAAATGGGTTTGAAGGAAAGAAAAAAATACAAGAAAAAGAAACTCCTGAAGCTCTTGTAAAACTACTGAGCAAAGGGGAGGCTGCTGAGAAGTGGAGGCATTTGTCTGGGATGAGAAGCAAGGGAAGAGAGAGACCAAGAAGAGCTTGTTGGCCATAGTTGGTTCACTATGAATGCTGAAGAAATCAAGCAGGGTGTCTTGGAGCTTTGCTGTGACCCAGCAAGCTGCAGCCTTCATAGTTAAGTTACTCCTGGACAGCTTTTCCCATCCAATGCTCTGTTTCTCTTGGATAGCCCCAGCTGTGTGAAGCTGCATTCCCTGGGGAGCAGTGGTTGTTGCTGGACTCCCATCTCACAAAGAACCTGTGGGAGCCATGGGCTCTTGCTCCTCCTGGCTCCAGCCAGTCCCCCCCCCCAGTACCCAACACCAGTGAGAAGATGAGGCCAGCCATGGTGAGGAAAGGCTTCTGCAGTGAGCTGAAGTGTCCTCTCTCCTTCAGCTCCATCTCCTGCTGCTTGTTCTTCCAGGAGAATAATAAAGATCTTCCTATTCATTCTGGGCTTTGATGGTTTTTGCCTATTAGCAAAGTGCCCAATGCAACAAAAACCTGTCTGTTGTAACTCTGAGACCTACAAAGGATCTGCAGGGCTCTCAGGCTGGATAGGGACTAGAAATTCAGAGAGACACTGGCAACAGGAACAAGCTCTGGCAGGCTCCTTGCTGCACAGGCAGGGAGAGCAGCCACACTGCTATTTAACTGTTGAAGATCACAGGATCAGAGACTCATTAAGGTTAGGAGAGACCTTTAAGATCATCATGTCCAACCATCTCCCATTGTGCAGAACAACCCAATGTGACACTCAGACACAGCCCTGTTGATGCCATTCAGATGCTTTTTGCTGCTCTTGGCATCTCCCTGAGGCATCCAGCACTCTGGGTACAACATTTTTACACATAGATCCCTCATTGTAACTAGCTTTGATCAACCTTTGTAAAGAGTTAAGACAAGCAGATTGTGGAAAACTAACAGTATGGGGTAAAAACACTCCTTGAAACCTAGAAAACCATGGCAACCCTGGAGTCCTACCATGCAGCACAAGCCAATTGCAAACAAATGTTACGTGAGGCTTGTGTCTAAGCCATTTTGTTCTCTCATCAAACAGCTGCAAAGGGTATCCCAGCTTACATTCCAAGGTAACTTTGGTTCAGGGATTGGCATCTCAGGGATTGCTGAATGTGTCCTCAAAATATGTGAGCTTCTGCCTCCTTTGCACTCTGCTCTCCTGGCTGTGATGCAAAGCTGCTCTTGTGGTAGTTTCATGATCCAACTGAAGAGCTGGAGGAGCTGAGGAGTCAGGGGAGTGGTGGGCAAGTCAAGTTTCCAAGGCAGAAAGAACAATGACACTTCAATGCCCTTGTTGTCAATCTTGCCAGAAAATACTTCACTTTAGAGGAACCAGCTGAAAATTCTAGCATCCAAATTTTCCATCCCAAATCTGCTGCTCTTGGCCTTGCTAGCTCCTAGGGCATGAATGAGGAGCATCCCTCCTGGTTATCAGTGCTTCCCATATACCAGGTCACAAGCATTTGGGTTTTCTTAGAGGAGATCCAGTGCATGGACACAGAGCCACCAACAACTTCCCAAGCAAGCCTTAAGATGGCCAGCTGGGGCAAAGAGGAAAACTAGAAGGGAGAAACGAGGATGCCCAGAGCCCTGTGCATCCCAGAGCCTCCTGTGCTAGCTGGAGGGGTCATGCATCTCAGCCTCCAACGAGCTCCATGTGTCTGAGCCCTAAAAGCCACAGGGGAGTGGGAGAAGCCAGTGGCCTGGAAGTAAGGTATGGTGCCCATGGGGAATGGGGTGGGAGGGGAAGGTTTATTCCTGAAGGCTTTGCTGCTGGCAGCAGAGCATTGTCCCTGGTCATGAGAAAGACATGTCAAGAGGGAAGAGAAGAGCTCTGAGCAGCCTGTGCTGTGGGGTTGCAAAATATCCTTGGGAAGATGTCAGGGCTGGTGGATAATATCTGGCTTTTTGAGCTGCACAATTAAATGCTGAGCTCCTCATCTAATTTACTACCACATTAAACATCTAAAACAACAACTTATTGTTCATAATGTCTCCCAGGGGAAGTGAAGCTGTTGCAGCATCCTGCAAGAGCTGTAGTGAGTGCAGGAGGTTACTCCAGCACTGCAGCCATCTCCCTGTGGGAGCTCTTCCAGCCAAAAATACAGCAAGAGCCACAGTTCAGGGACATGAAGCTTGTACCACACTGTCAGCCACATCTCTGACCTTCTCTGAGGTGTCCTCAGTGTGACACTGTGCCAGAGGGCAGCCTGTCCTCAGTGCATGGGCCCTGCTGAGGCCCAGGACCCCCAGCAGCATGCTAAGGTAAACTCTGTTGCTGCACAGCATTGGGCCTAAGTGCCTTTAGACTTCCTTTCATCTTCTTCTGCTGCTGCCACCACCACCACCTCGTTCCCAGCCCACAGCACAGGCTGTGGAGGGCTGCCATGGTATTATTCCCAGCATGGTGACACAATGACTAGGTTGCCCATGAGAAACAAAGTGGTGGCTGGGCACTGACTGAGCTTGGGAATCCCTGTGGCTCCAAGCCATCCCTGTTGATTCTTGCTCCACAAGGCATCCAAAGAAAAGGCTGGAAGATGCAACTGCAATTACCCCTCCCTCAGTGGTAGGGAATGGTGGCTTGTGGGTGTGTGGCATGTCACTGGTAAGCTAGGATGTGTCCCTGCTTCTTGTTGGCCACCCCAGAGCTCAACCCCCAGAGGTGCCTTGGCCTTTCCTCTGTGCTCCTCAGCCACTCACTAGGGCAAGAAGGGAGGTGATGTGACTGTGCAGACATTGGAGGGAGGTGATGTGCCTACAAACCAAGTGCTGCCCAAGGGAACATCTTGCCTCTGGAGTGAGCCACAGTGGCCACATCTCTATCTATGTCCTCCCTTTGCAGAATGACAGAATCGCAGAATGTTAGGGGTTGGAAGGGACCTAGAAAGATCATCTAGTGCAACCCCCCTGCCAGAGCAGGATCACCTAGACAGGAATGTGTCCAGGCAGCTCTGCAATGTCTCCAGAGAAGGAGACTCCACAGCCTCCTGGGCAGCCTGGGCCAGTGCTCTGGCACCCTCACTGCAAAGAAGTTTTTCCTCGTGTTAATACTAAACCTCCTGTGGTCCAACTTGCTCCCATTCCCTCTTGTCCTACCATTGGATGACAATGTTGCACCCTGTGCCTGCACTGAGACAGGAAAAGACAAACACCTAACAAAAGGAAAGGCACTGTGCTGGAGCAGCTGCTGCTAAAGCACTATTTTTTGATGTCACTTTCTTCTGTGTGGCCCAGAATGTAGGTTGAGGAGGCAGATGTGGAGAGGATTGCAAGCTGGTACAGCCAGCTGCCAGTGCAAGATGTCAGATGGGGTCTGCAGGAAAGGTCCCTCACCTGTTGCAGGTGTGTGACCATTGCTGCCAGACACCTGTGGCTCTGCTGGCTGCTCAGCAGCCACCAACTGCTGTAGCCTAAGCTGCTGATTGCAGGAACTCCTGCCAGGAAGCTACATAAACCACCACCACAGCAAGCAACTGTCACCATGCCAGGTTAAGGCTTCCTTGGGAAGCTGTCAGTGGCTCTGTGTCCATGCACAGAATCTCCTTGCAGATAAAACCTGAGTGAGCCTGGCTGGCTAGGAACAGGCCAGATGCAGAGACTGGTGCCTGATGAAGCAATGCCCATTATTTGGCTGAAGAAGATGCCCCACTCCTTCAGCTGGGTGTCTCCTGCCAACACAGTGCTATCACTGCCTGGAAGTGGCTGAGAAGCTGGCCATGAGCAAACAGTGCACGCTGGCAGCCCAGAAGCACAATGGCATCCTGGGCNTGTCATGTTGCCAAAGGCCAAAGCCCATGCAGCAGAGTGGTGCTGGTTTGGGTGGGACAGGGCAAGCAGGTGAGAATAATTCCCCTTTGACAGAGCCTTTATTTACTCTGCATGTCACCTTTCCCCATTGCAGGTCTTACTCTGCCTTCTTGCAAGCACAGGGTTAGAAGCAGCAAACCCCAGGAGCTCCTTGGTATGTAGCCATTATCCTTGCCCACTTTCCTCCTTGGCTTGTCACCCCAGTTTGGGCATCACCCCAATTTGGGCAGCAACTCTGCTGCAGCAGGTGTTGGGAAGCTCAGCTGTGATACTTTGGTTTGATATCACAGCTCCTGGACCTGCATGAGAAGGTTTGGGGGTTTTTATTTCATTTTTATTTGTTTGGGTTTTTTTAATGTGTTTTTGATTGTTTGTTTGTTCAGTTTAGTTTTCCTTCCTCCCTTTAATGTGCATTTTAATCTCATGTTGAACCTGTTGGCAACCTGTCCACAGAGAGCTGGGCATACCTGTAACAGAATAACTTTTTCCCAGGCAACTCCTACATGGACTCTCTGTTCTGAAGCAAAAGGATTGAATTCTGAGTAAGTAATTTTGGAATAAAAATCATTTTTACTCCATCTATTCAGCCAGCCACTCTGGAAGGCTTTCTCCAGTGGTGGTGATATCAGTCTGGTTTTCCATGAAGATGTGGATACAATTTACTGAATAAGGATGCTGGCACCACAAAAGTTCATTTTTGACCAAAAAATTATTCACATCCATAGTGTCTCCCAAGAGGATGTCTCCCAAGAGGATGTCTCCCAAGAGGATGTCTCCCAAGAGGATGTCTCCCAAGAGGATGTCTCCCAAGAGGATGTCTCCCAAGCATCTAATGCCTGGGAGACTGTGTCTTCTGGGTGGACTGGGCTAGGGTTGTAACTGTTAAGTGGTTTTATTGTGCTGGATGGTGCCTGTCTTTGTCTTGGATCAAACTTCAGGGGTTTGGGGTGTGTTTTTGGCATAGCACTAGTACTTCATAAAGAGGAAACAGATGACCATTCTTTTCCTGTGTTAGCTTTGGCATGGATTAGTCTTCCTCACAAAGCTTAATGAGGTTTCAAACTAGGCAGGCTCTCATGGCATGGAGTGGAGGGGAGGAGGAAGAAGAAGGTGTGAGCCATTGGCCATGCTCAGTGGTGGAGAGAGGTGTGTAACCAAACAGCTGCACAAACACAGCACCATTACATGCAAAATCATCAGGATGTTTTTAGGGATATTTCACATTTCTGTCCATCAGAGGTGCATTTTGAGTTGTTCTTGTGAAAGCCACAATAAGTGCTCGTGTATGTTTGCAGAAGAGGTGCAAAGAGCTGATTGCTGGATTTATCCTGGCACCAGAGGTGCTGAGAGTGGTTGCTGGAAGGAGCAGAGCTCTGGTATGTGTTAGATAAGAAGCTCTGCTTCACTTTAAGCTGGGCAGAAGCAGATCCCAGCAGAATCTGTTAGGAAAAACTCTATTGCAACTGCCAGGTGCCTGTGTCATCAGAGGTGACCCAAGGGTGATGCAGCTGAGCAAGTTCCTTCTGCTGTGCTGCATAGGCGCTTGTTTTTGGCTACACTGCTCTGCCACAGCCTAGAGCAGAGCATGGATGTGATGTGTCTCTGATCCCACTGGTATGGACAAACCTCTGGGATGGGTGGGCAGTGTCTCCTTCCCCCCATGTTTTCTTACAAACATGGTGGAGAACCAATGCAACGAGCTGCAGGGCTTTTTATATCCTGCAGGTGCAAAACAGCGATGAAGGGTGTCAAATTAATCATCATAGTTAATTATTCTTCTCAGTTTATTTGTGCTTCGAGGGACCTCTTCCCTGCTGACTTTTCAGGATGCAAACGTGGGCTGTCTCCACCTGTGCTGGAGGAGTCAGGCTGTATGTTGCAGATGGAAATGTGATGGTTGTGGTCACTGTTTGCTGTCAGATTGCTTTGAGAGTCAGATCCTCCTGGGAAGTATCACATATACAGATAAAGCCTGGCAAAAGCCTGGATTTAAATTCTGAAGCAGACCTCAGGAGAGAGCAGAAAGGAAACACCTGCAGCAGAAGATGGACTCTGGTGGTACCTGCCTGCCTTTGCCTTTGGGAAGATAGCACAATTACTGCTGAAGCCAGCAGGAGCTTCCAGTCTTGGGTTTGTTTGCCATGCACATTTACTCATCACCTAGCAAATGGTCTGGGTCCCAAGTATTGGGGGAGGGGGGGAAAGGCTATAAATCATTTCTGGGCTAAAATTTCTGCCACTTACCTTCTTCACTGATGCTTCTGTAAGAGCCAGGACTCCTCTAATCTGTTTACTGAGGAATGTTTGGCAGAAAAGACATCTTTACTTTAGCAAGGTCCTTTCCTTTCTTGTGGCTCTGTGATGTACAAAGTGATCCTGTCCCAGAGGGTCTTTGGGACAGAGGATGACAGTGGGACAGTGTTCCCTGACCTGGGGCTTGGACCCACCACATGAAGGAAGGTGAAAGGTCTTCACCCAATTTTTAGCATGGGCTACCATGGACTTTTTCTAGGAAGAGTTCAAACCATGTCCACTGGGGCAAGAAGGAGGTTGTCACTCACCCTTGGGTCTGGAACCTCATGCAGGCACAAGTGGATGCCATCTGCCCACCTTACCCTTCCCTGCAGGAAGGCAGTAGACTCAGCAGGAACATCTCAAGGGCCAAATCAAGCTCTCTACAGGCAGCTGGACCATGCTGAGTCTCCAGTAGTCCCAGAAGACATTTTTGTCCCTCAGATCACAAGTTACTCTGCAGAGAAGGCAGGGAGGCTCCACCTGTACAAGGGCACTGAGGATGGGGAGTGAGGGCAGAGGGCAGGGGCTGCCACCATCTTCCCTGTTCCTTTCCTGAGCCCGGGCTGCCAAATTCTCTGCCTCACCTTTGCGTGCAGCCTGTACACAGCTGCTGCTTGCAAAGCCTCTTGCCTGAGTTAAGCAGGGTGGAGCTGCCCTCTGCTGTCTCCCTGCCGTACAACTGCCCGCCCGTTATCCCTCAGCAGACACAGGGATGCACGGCTCTGCAGCGAACACGCCTTGCCTCGCCAAGGAGCCAGGCTTGCCTGCCATGCCACAGCTGCTCGGGGAAGCCTTCAGAAATGCTATTTCTGCTGGCTGGCAGCTTCCCCAGGCTCATTGGACAAGCCATTGGACAATAAACCAGAAAGGTAAACTGGAGCTATAGGGGCAGCTGTGTTACAGAGAAGGACAGAGGTGCTTGATGCTGATTCTCAGGTGCTTCAGCATCCCTGGATGCTACTTCTGCTTCTTGGTTTTCTGATGTTCTTATGTTCTCCCCAGTGATTTCTGCTCCCTGCAGAGGAGATCTGACAGAGAGCTGGTTTAGCTGGGTATAGAATCATAGAATCCTAGAACAGTTACAGCTGGAAGAGACCTTGAAGATCAGAGTCCAGCCATTATCCTAGCCCTATCAATCTGCTAAATGATCATAGAATCCTAGAACAGTTTTAAACACAACTAGCAATACAGCAGTGTTTGAATTAGAAGTGCCCAGAAATAATGAATTATTATAACAACATCAGGAGCTAAAGATAAGGTTCTCAGTCTTTTGTGAATCATTGCACTCCTTTCTGTTAGCAGGACACTCTTAAGGGGAGGTTGGTAGGGTTTTTTTTTGAGAATTCAAGCATTATTCTGGCTCTACAATGACTAAAAGACATGGATGAATTTCTTGTTTTACCCAAGATCACACAGTAAATGAGCACAGAGCCTGCAAGACAATAATGTTGCCCTGGTTATAGTTATGACCCTAAAGTGACCAACAAGCTATTCCATTGCATAGACATCATAGTCAGTAGAAAACTGAGGATCAATCCCTGGAACTCCCACACCAAGCTTGGGCCTTGGGGTATCTTACATAAAGCCTAAGACCCAAGCAAGGCAGGTGCATGATTATGCTATTTAGCATCTAATTAATAACAAATACAAAAAAGGAGAGGTTTGGGTCTCCAGCCTCCCTGAAGATTGAGCAGCTGAGCCATTTGGGGTGGAAAACTCTCCTGGTGAGGATCAGAAGCCCAACTCTGCTGCTACAGGACTCTCTGTTCTTCCTTTTATCTCAATCCAAGTGTTCCTGAATCCAGTTCCAGGATCCATCCCTTGTGTCTTGTCTGCTGGTAAGTCTTTCTGCTACAGCATCAGTTGTGACAGTAAGGTAGTGGCCATGAAGGGGGAGTTGGGTGTGGGACTGGTTTTGTGTGTTTATATATATATATATATGTGTGTGTGTGTATGTATATATATATTTCATTTTCTTGTTATTTTCACTGAAGTAGTTTAAGTTTCATTTCCAATCCACAACTATCTCTCTGTTCATTTCCCCTTTTCCTTCCTGCAGTGGGGGAAAAGAGGATAATAGAGAATATCTGTCACTGGGTTAGTGGTGGGCCCAGACCTAACCTTTGGCAGTACTGTATATCCACCTAAACTTGGCAGCAGTTGCTGTTCTGTTAGCATGGATTTTGGAGAAGAGTCCTCATCCTAGCTGCACTGCCAGTCCCAGAGATAACCACAACTCTCTGACCCCCATTTCTGCCTGCATGGTGACACTGCAGTAGCAGAAGGGATGGAAAATTGAACAAAGATGAAGGAAGGCTTTGCTGTCCATTAGTGGAGCTTTGTCCCCAGTGTTCTTTTCATTTTCTACTTAGTTTGTTTGGTTTTGAAGAGGGCCAGAAGAAAAGTAGGGTAAGAGATGGTAAACTGTTGGCTGGGCAAGCCCATGTTTAAGTTTCACTGCTATGGCACAGTTGCTTCTGTGTCAGCCTGGATGCTCTTGGGGCTGTGGGAGCAGCTGAAGGGCTGCAGCAGTAAATAAAACCACACCTGTCTCACCCCTTGTTCAGGGGTGTAGGAGCTGTCATGCATCCTCTGGCAGGCAGTGGGATGCAGGGCAGAGAGGTGGTCCTCCCTTCCCATGGAAAGATCCACCCTGAGCCTCAGGATGAGCAGGCTGCTCCCCACCTCTAGCAAGGGCAAATGGTGAACTGGTCCAGCATGGGGCGGGGGGAGAACTCAGCTAATGGAAACATCCCTGCCCACAGGATGCTCTGAGGGAGGCTGTGCATCCCCATTCTCCCTTCTGCTGGGGATCAGTAGCCTGGAGGGGAACATTCCTGGGGCTTGTCAGACGGGGCTGGAGGAGCTGTTGCTGCAGGACTGTGCCTGCTCCCACTCCATCTCAGACAGCTGAGGGTGTTGCCAAAGCTCTCTGAACGTGCTCAGCTCATCCTGCTGTGTCAGGGAGATTTTTTCAGACATTCAGCCTGCATTTCTACTTTCTTAATTCCATTCTTAATGCTCTTTGCTTAAGCCCCCAGGGCACTAAACAGGAGGCAGGTTAGCAGGAATAGTTAAGTAGCTGTAATGAGATTTCTGCTCAGGACAGCCTTGCCTCCCTATTTGTCTGCATCGTTGCCACTTCTGCCTGAGTCAGCATCCCCTGGAGATGTCCTGCCTGCTGAGGTCTTCCCCCAGGATTTATTTTTAGTTCTTTTGAATCAGAACAAATTTGCTTCACATGCCTCTCTCTCTGTTCTTGTGTTTCACCTGTGGCTGCCATAGGCTTTTCAGCTCCTAGGTAAAAATAGAGCCCATAGGCCTTTCCTGGCTCAAGGCAGTTTCCTGCAGCATTTCTGAGTGTAGGGGCAAGGGCAGTGATGTATTCACTTTGTCATTGACTTCTTATAGACTTGGAAGAGCTTTTTTAGGCCTTGGATTTCCTTTCTGTTTAAAGAGCAACTCTGTCCTCTTTTCAAGATACCTTTAAGACTCCTGCAGTTACTGCATTCCAGTAACTTTACACTTACTTTTCCTGCCTCACTCTTTCTTACTTGGCAATTAACTTCTCTAAACTCCTGCACAGCTCCTCCTCCCCTTCCACATCTCCTTTTTCCTCCCAGGAGTGAGATACTCACTGGGATGGGCCAGCTGCCACAAATGTCCACAGAGACTGGAAATTGCTCTGAGCCCTGAAATCATAGAATCCTAGACTGGTTTGGGTTGNAAATAAGGGCTAACTTTCCAGTGACTCCAGTTTCACCCACCTGATGGGGAAGTTATGTCCTGAGGCTGCTCCCAAGAGCCCACACTCAGCTATGTCATGTCAAGTCTGATGGGGCCCCAGCTCTGAGAGGCCAGGCCACAGCCAGCCTGTGCCCATGGGGATGAGGATGCCAAGCACCTGGCTGGAGGGCAGGATGCATTTGCTCAAGAGGAGGGCTCCACACAGAATGAAACCTTTTGAATTCAACATATTCCCTGCTATGGCAGGAGGTTTTGGCATGATGTTGTGCTTTCTCACAGTCTAGTTTCAAATTTGTTTTTTATTAGAGGTCTGAAGTTTGCTGTCAGATGCTGGAAGCTCTTTGGGGTTTTTTTGGCCTGTGGTGTGCAGGGAGATGTGAATGGGTAATCCTAGGGGTTCTGTTTCCTGGGAGTGCATGGTCTCTGGTGGGGGTTGTCCCTTACAGGTTCATGCCTTTTACCAGTGTGTTTTCAGCCTCAGGCCCAGCCTCCTCCCATAAGGTTTATCACCTCTGAAAACACCCACAGCATTTGAATCAGTCTGTTTGGGAGGTAATTGATGTTATCAGGTGTATGTGTCAGAAGGAATTTGTCCCTAGAGCAATTAGGTTGCTCAGTTGTCTTTCATGGGATCTCACTGGATTTATATAAATTGCAGTAAATATAGGCTTGGCCTCCTGTTAGTCAGGCTGGGACTGGTCTGACCAGGGTGAGGAAAACCTCCTGGGTTTAATGGCTCTGCATATTTTCCTGTAGGTGAGTTCCTCTAGTTGCTGCCTGCACCTGTGCAAGGTTGGTCACCAGTGATGGGCTCCAAGTGATGGCTGCACACTGCAACAAGGAGCCAAGCAGCTTCCCATCCCCCCCCGAGACATCACATCAGCCCAAAATGGGCATGTTTGGTTCAAATTCCTCCTTGGAGCAGCTGGCATAGGAGGTCCCTCTTTGGCTCTTCCTGTTAGTGCTACAAATTGATGTTTAAATGGGAAGTGATGCAAAATGATGCCCTTCCTGTGACAGCTGTGGCTATGCTTGTATCAAAGAGGCCCTGATCCAGGCACTTCAGGGGTGGAGTAAAGCCTATTGAGGTGCTTCACATTTAACCTATATGTTAAGTGTTTGGCTAGGTCAAACCCTGAGGAAATGCCTGACAGCTGTGGGATGTGCAGGAAAAAAACATTCTGCAGCTCCTTTTTAACTGACAGACATAACTCCAGTGGATCCCAGATCTGGAGACCCTCCCCTTGCAAAGCCTCTGCTCTGGGGATCAGAGAAGTCACATCTCCAGTCACAGAGCAGAGCAAGACCTCTCTGCTCTAGGGAGTAGTTCTGGAAGAGTTCAAATTGTGCCAAGCCAGAGCTTCCCCCACTACAAAACTATTTTGCCCTCATCAGCCAGACTTCAGAGCTACCCCATCCTTTCACCAGCAGCCAGGTGCTCCCAAAGCCTCCTTTTTTTGCAGTGTCTCCTGATGGTGACAGCCACCAGCTGCCCAGGCCTAGGCTGCACTCTGTGGGACACCTGACTTGCAGGTCCTTAAAGAGGTGAGCTGAGCTCTTCAGGTCTGGTTCTACCATCACAATGGTTAGGAGAGATGTGTGCTCCCCAGGGTCAAAGGCTTTTGTTTGCAGTATGAAGGGGGTTTTGACCTTCCCTCTTATGCCCTTCCTCCTCCTCTCCCTGTGGCCACATGGTTTACTCCAGTGTGGCCATTCCCCCCCAAAAGCCACCACCACATCATCACCAGCTTAAACCTGATGGCCCTCATCTGTATGTGTGCCCTTGGCTTGCCCCTTTGCACCAGAACATATTTCCACTGAAACTGGTCTGATGAACAGGATCAGCTGTGTTGCTGCACAGGTGACAGGTACAAATAGCTTCCTGAATCCAGGTGCTGAATCCATTAGCCAGGATGAAGGATTATAACTTGCCCAATAAGAGAAATCTTGTTCATGGTCAAGTGATGCTGTAGTGAACATTGTGGATGGTGATGCTCATGTATCTTACTGCATCTGAAGATTATTTTAAGTATCCTAAAATGCCTAAGAGGTTGCATAAATAGATATTCTAGACAGTAGTTATGCCTCACGTGTGAACACAACTGTTAAGGAACAAATATCAGGTGAGTAATGAGAGGAAGATGACTGATTGCTGGAAGGACCTAAAGGACAGTGGAGCAGGGGAGCAAACTGTTTTTTCTATCTTTGCCCAGGGGCAATTCTCTGATTCTGGTTTCCAGATTTCATTCATTCCACTAAGGTGAAGGTCCTGAGTTGGGTTCTGTTTTGCTCTAGGCCCAGCTAGAGACAGGAGAACAAATCCCTGGATTTTTTCTTGCTGTGACTGCTGCCTGTGGGTATTTACTATTTGCTGCTTAATCAAACAGAAACATGCATAAATGTAATTATAGTAATAATGCTAAAAACCAAACCCCATGACAGAACAGAAGACACCAAATTGGTCTGAAATTAGTCAGGCTGTCAAAAATGAGGAAAATGCTGGCTGTCAGTGGAGCCTCAATTCCCACCCACCTGGGCCTGCCACACATTGGCTGCCTGCAATTGCACCATGACACACCAGTTTGTTCTCAGGGCTGGGCTGAGGGTTTTCAGGAGGTGGTAGGAGAGGATAAGCAAGATTCCTTGTGCAGTGCTGTTGTTGAATGTGACTGGCAGTGACAATCCCTCCAGGTCCCAGCTCTAGCCTGGTGTCCTCTCCTGCACCAGCCATGGGTCTGTGTCTTGCACCTTTGAGCTCCTTTGTTTACCTGCTTTCTGCCTTCACCATTCACCTCCAGTGTGTGGCTTGGTTGTGTGCAGCCAGGTAATCCCTGCACAGGCTTTATAATGATTGATTTCCTCACAGGTGCTTCTGTGATGCTGTCATCATGGCAGCAATCTGCAGCCACTAATGATGCTGTCTCCTCTGTCCCCTTGCAGGTAGAGGCAAGCATCCTGCCTGGCCTTTGCAGTGGGAGAGCTGGGGGAAGCCTGCATGTCTCACCTGGGATGCACACCACAGGAGGTTTTCAGTCTGCGGAGTGTGTTTTGGTGCAGCTGTGTGTGTCTAGTCCTCCTCCAAAATCACAGGTGCCTCTCACTGCTCAGGTCAGGTCACCTTTGGGTTGATGGGTCACTGCTTGGAAAGATCACATTTCAGCAAGTGCAGGGCCTTCAGCTCCTTTAACCACTGTCTTTAGCAAGTCACTGGCCATCTTTCCCTTTCAATCCTCTTCTTTCCTTCCCAGCTGCATCACACAGGCAGGGATCCTGCTGTCAGGAGCCTTTCCTGTGTACAGCCCAGACTGGTTCCCAAAGCATCCTCTCTCCTGTCATGGATGAGAGCAAGGGTTCCAGATGATCTCCAGTATGTGCCATGTCATTAATTTTCCCAATACCCAAGTTAAATAAAAGCTGCACAAGCAACTTTACTTGGATGGTGCTGAAGTACAGCTAAGCAAGAGTGAGAATCTAGTGCATCTGTGTACCTTAAACCAGCTATTTGTTAGAGCATATACCATGCTGGTAGAAACATGTTCTGTAGGATGAAAGTAGTGGTTTAAAATGCTGACTGATCAGTTTTTCTGAGGGCTTTGATTGCCTTTTATTTTCTGTTTGCACAGCACCATCTAAATCCAGCTTTCCCTCAGGTCTTAAACTGCAAACAAGCTCCACTTGCAGAGAGACCCAACCTTTCCAAATGTTCTTCAAAAGCTGCTGGGGACAAAGACTAGAGATGACCCTCACCATCTGGGCAATGATGCTGACCTTCCTCAGTCCTCCCAAAGCAAGGAGAAGCACTGCAGCATCTTCCTCATCTCCAGCTCATCCATGGTGTTGGTGATTTCATTGTAAACCTCAGCAAACCCTCAATTTAGCAGAATTATCCCATGTAAGGATATTTTCAAGCCTGGTGACAGGAGTCCTTCTGCACTGTCTGGTAGTGGTGTAAAAGCCACAAACAGGTTATTGGGATGTAGCTTTTTGGAAGTTTACCCATTAGGATAAACTCCTGCTGGAAGACAGCAGACCTTGTCTAACATAGCCTTAGGCCACTCTGTTAGTGCTTGGATGGGGATCCTGGCATGAGCCTGGGTGGAGACAGACATTGTGTGGGTATAAAGAAGAGAAATATGAACATTCCATGAAATTACATTGTAGTAGGGACAGGTGAGGAGAAGTTAAAGAAAAACCTGTTGATATCTGCCTACTCTTAGCTCAGACCCAAGGAGACCCTGTCACTGATGTCACTGATGTTCTTTCCTCTTAATATCAGTGTTCGAAGCTTCAGTGCCACAATACCTTGATCCAGTGTGAGGGATCCTCACGAGGAGCCAAATGCTACCCTGATGCAAAATATTCAGGATAAACTCCGTGCTGAGTCTCTACACAGTGACAGATAGGCCCCTTCTGGTGCTAGTGTGACCCTACACTGTGCTGACCTGGAATTAACAGCAGTGGACTGTGGATTCTCTTCATAAAATCAGCTTTTGGATGAAGGAGTAAACTGGCAGCTGTTCTTTACTTGCAAACATTGACACATTGGACTGAGCCTAGCCTTGATGGTAATTGCCCACATTAGGTTGACATAAGAATTGGGGTGACTGGGCTCTGAGTGATGCCAACACACCTAACTGGGGAACAAGAGCTGTGGGAATCCACCTCACCTAACTCAAGATGTATAAAGGATGTGTTTAGGTGTTATGAACAGCTTGTTGGGTGCTCTGAATATCTTTTGTGGGTCACTTCACACAGAGACATCTCACTAGTCCAAGGCAAAGGCCAGGCTAATCACCAGCCTGCCACAAAACCATGAAACCCTTTTGTCTGTTTTGGCTTCCCTCAGGCTGCCCTGGATTATCTGTGACTCTTGCATCTCCTGCTGCAATGCTGTTTTGTTTGTGACCTGCCCTACTGAGGTTGCAGCTCCTGCTTCCTGGGGAGAGGAGCACACCAGAAAGACAAAACACATGGAAGGATGAAAAGCGAGCAAGGAAAGCAAGCTGGGACCTCCATGCTCCTGGCATCACTCTGTGAAGACAGCAAGAGTTAAAATTATTCTTAAGAAGCAGAGGAGCAAGCTGGCAGCAGAGCTGAAGCTCAGAGATGGTCTCTTCTAGCCCACCTGGCTGACACATGGCTCCTGGGCACCCTGTGCTGCAACAAACCCTTCAGCAATGTGTGATGGGCTCTCACCTCCATCTGGGATGCTTCTGGAAAGGGAATAGTGGGTTTATCAGAAAGAGAGGAGGCATGTAGGGGGTTGTCCTGCTACAGCAAGATGTGGCTGTTCCCACATGGCTCCTCCTCTTTCCTCATCCAGCCTGGAGCCATCAGCCCCAGCGTTTTCCTGACTCATCTGCCTAAACCACCTCCTCCTGCCCCACTCCCAGGAGGGAGTTGCAGTGCAGATTTAGCAGAGGTGTGATGCTAATGACGAGGCACAGTGCAATGTAAACAGGAAATCCTGCCATGAGACACCTCTGGCACTTAGTCAGGCTTTCAGAGCCAACCATTAGCCCAAAGAGATGGAGCAGCCCTATATCCACTTGTAATGTCGGGTGGGAATGCCATTGGAATGATGGAAGATTGTGCCTGGCCAGGCTGCTGAGCCTTTGGCAGCTGTACCCTGCCAGAAGCAACGGTGAGTGCTAGACAGATGCCTGGCAAATCCAAAGGGGAAAGGTTGACTTGCCAAAACTATTTAGTCTCTTCAAGGCAGAGTAATAGATGCTTGTCTGAGTTGTGTCTACTATTAGTGGACCTGTTCCAGAATGGTAGATGTGATGAGGAAAAAAAGAAGGGCTTCCACTTTAGTAACTAATGAAACAGACTAACTCAGCCAGGGACTGCTGCCCTGCACCTGAATCCAAAACCCACAAGAAATCATGGTAAGTATTGCCCAAAGCCTTAGCAGTGAATGAGCCATAGAGCAAAACCAGCTGTCCCTTGGAAGAAGGTCAGAAAAGGCTGATAGTCCTCTTCCAAGTGGAGAAAAACCTCTCCAGAGCAGGAAATACAACAGCTTCAGTTGGAGCTGTGCCCTCACTAGCCCTCGCCAAGCCAGCCAGCACGGTGGCAGATGCTCTGTCTGCTGCTGTGGTTCAACCATATGGCCACAGGTATAGCCTATGGTGGTCAGAGCTTAGCAGGAAGCTGGGGAGATGTTGTGCTGCTGGCAGTGTGGCCAGGCTGCCCTAGCCTGGACCCTTGGCCTTTCTTGTGGTGTTACTGCTTTATTAAATCATCAGCTGAGCTGACAGCTCCCCGGTGTCCTTGTGGCTTTGCCTGCAAAGCTGGCTTAATTCCTGCTCTTGAAACAGGCTGGGAGTACAGTAAGCACAGGGATTTGTAGTTCTCAGCACATTTATTGGGGCAAACCAGGTCTTTTCTATGAATGGTTGGGTCATTAGAGAAGAGAAGACTTGGGGACCTACTAGTGACTTTCCAGTACCTAAAGGGAACTTCCAAGAAGGCTGCAGAGGGCCTGTTTGCAAAGGCCTGCAGTGAAAGGACAATGGTTTTAAATTGGAGAAGAGTAGATTTAAACTGGATATTAGAAAGAAGTTCCTCCCCACAAGGGTGGTGGAACACTGGCCCAGGTTGCCCAGGGAGGTGGTTGAGTTGCCATCCCTGGAGGCATTGCAGGTGAGGCTTGCCAGGGCTCTGGGCAAGCTGCTCTAGTTGGGGATGTCCCTGGCCACTGCAGGGGGGTTGCACTAGATGAGCTCCAGAGGTCTCTTCCAGCCCAAACCATTCTATGATTCTATGATCATAGTCTTCCCCCATCAGATGATGTCTGCTTTAGGGATCACGCTCCCCTGGGGTTCCTGATGCCCTGTTGACACCAGCCTTTCTTGCAGCTTTCCTCAGCTCAGAGGGCATCTCNCTGAGCTGACAGCTCCCCGGTGTCCTTGTGGCTTTGCCTGCAAAGCTGGCTTAATTCCTGCTCTTGAAACAGGCTGGGAGTACAGTAAGCACAGGGATTTGTAGTTCTCAGCACATTTATTGGGGCAAACCAGGTCTTTTCTATGAATGGTTGGGTCATTAGAGAAGAGAAGACTTGGGGACCTACTAGTGACTTTCCAGTACCTAAAGGGAACTTCCAAGAAGGCTGCAGAGGGCCTGTTTGCA
>VWZO01017579.1:171862-210426 GCA_013396975.1 Bucco capensis
TAGTTGGGGATGTCCCTGGCCACTGCAGGGGGGTTGCACTAGATGAGCTCCAGAGGTCTCTTCCAGCCCAAACCATTCTATGATTCTATGATCATAGTCTTCCCCCATCAGATGATGTCTGCTTTAGGGATCACGCTCCCCTGGGGTTCCTGATGCCCTGTTGACACCAGCCTTTCTTGCAGCTTTCCTCAGCTCAGAGGGCATCTCACTTTACCTGGGGGAGGGAGACTGTTTTTACTGGACTTGTACAGATTTGATTATTTTGGTTGCCTTCACCTCCCTGCCATATTTGCCTGGAATTGGTCAGGAAAGTTACAAATTACTCTGGAGAGGAGTAGAGAGGCAGGAACAGATACTCCTGCATCTGCCCACCCCAAGGAAAGCAAGCTGGGAAGGTAGAGTGAATGCCAGGATGCTGGGGTTCCAGGCTTGTCCTGGAGTGGGGGGTGGGTGCCAGCAAGAGCATGGGCAGAGAGCTCATCCCACTTGGGGTTTGCAGCCAGGACTGTGCAGTCAAACCAGGTGGGGAAAAAATTGCCTGTGCAGGGTGCACTTGACAGCAAAGTCTTTTTTTTTCCTCTCTAACAGGTTCCTCAGGCAAATCTGGAACAACTCACAAAGGATGAGCTGGTGAATTTTAGGCTTCAAGTAGGGAGTCATCTCTCTGGTGCTAGTGTCTTACTCCTCTCTGTGGGCACAGCTGCCAGGCAGAGCAATCAATCTTTCAGATGGAAGTGCTTGGTGTGGACCTTTGTCACTGTAAGCCTCTGAGGTGCCCAGCAGCAACTCCTCACACTGCTCCCAGCCTAGGCATCTGAGTGCAGAGCAGAACCTTTGCAAGATGCTAAACCCATCTGCCTTGGGCCATGGTTTCTCTTGCTGGTTTGGAATGAGGCAGAGATAAAGTGACTCTCTTCCTGTGGGAGGTTGCCCTGGTTTCTTTATCTTTTGGAGGCCATGGTGCAGTGGTTGGGCTCTGCTCTTCTCCATCAGGGATTTGGTTTGGATGTTAGGAAAAATTTCTTCACTAAAAGGGTCATTAAGTCTTGGCCCAGGCTGCCTAGGGAGGTGGTGAATTCACCATCCCTGGAGGGGTTTAAGAAACATATTAGATATGGTACTTAGGGACATGGTTTAGTGGCATGGTGGTGACAGGTAGATGGTCTTAAAGGTCTCTTCCAACCTTAATGATCCTGTGATTCTCTGCATTTGGCCCACACATGCACATGGAGCAACTCTGGCACAGCCCTGCTGCCATGGAGGACTGGAGCCACCTTGGCACAGCTCTGGGAAGGATGTTGGGAAGCAATGCAGTGCTGGGAACAGCACATGAGTGTTTATCCCAAAATCATCCATGGCATGATGGTTGTGGTGCTTTGGGCCCTTGGAGCTAGGGTTTGTTCAGCCACCTTTGCTCCTGACCTCCAGGGTGCCAGGATAATGCCTTCTCTTATCTCAGCTGATGCTATCACTTGTTCCTCTCATGTCCACAGAAACATGTCATGTGGTAAAAACTCCCTTGGAGCAAAGCTGCTTTCTCAGCCCAGCATAATGTTCAGCTCAGAACAGAGAGGGAAGGGGTCAGAAAGAGATGCTTCTCTCCCTTTCAAAACATCTTTGATCCAGAAGAGTCTGCATGGTATCTTTGCCTTTTGATCTGTGTATGAGAGCTGGCAAAGGAAGATCTCAGCTTAAACCCCTCCTAGTGCAACGCACAACAGCAAACTCTGTTAAATCTGAATTGGTCCTGAATTGCTCTAGTGTGAGCCTGGGAAAGTCCTTTTTACCCCAGCATCACCTCTGGCTATGGGGACAAAGGGGTGGCCGTGCAAATAAGGCTTTGCCTTCTTCCCAGTGTGAGTGGGGAGAGATTGATTGTGTGAATATGCTTGGGAAGCTGCTCTCTGGAGTAGAACTGGCTACTCAGAAACAAGTCCTTGCTCCTTGTACAGATGTGCCTGTGTGCACACAAACACACCCTCTGCTGCTGGTGGCCCTTAAGGTTCTTGCCTCCAGGTTAGTGTTCTGCTAAGCTCAGATGGCCCTAGCAGAAGGAGGAACCCTTAGCAGCATCGTGCCTGAAGTGATGCAGAGCTGGCAGCTGGAGCTGAGGAAGGAGAAGCAGTGGCACAGATTTCTGCTGGCTGAAAAGATGAGTGGTTTGGGCACTTCCACTCTCTGTACCTTTAAAAACAAGGTAATGAGTAAGCCTTGTAATACACAGTTTAAAAGACAATTCTGCAGTTAAAAAACCAAAGGAGATGTCAGTGTGGTGATGCTATACTTCTTATTGCTCTTCACCTGCCTTACCATAACTGCTGGGTGTATATGTCTGAGACAAGCAGGTGGGGGAAAAAGAAATATGCTGGTTTCCTGAGCATATTGTGTGCAAAGCAAGCACAGGGGAGGGGAGAAGGGTGGGTAAATTCACTCTTCATGATGTGCCTAGTGATCAGCAAAGATTCCCAAGACGCTAAGGAGCTCAGCAGAGGGGCTGAGTGGCTTTTCTGTACAAGAGGATTTTGGAGAGCAGCTGGCCATGTGGGCTCAGTAACTTTCCTGCAATACCCAGGTGAGACCCAGGGCTGAGGGCTTGCTCCAGCCTCTTGATTATAAAGGAATTGACATCCCAGAGGATATGGGTGAAGTCCTGATGATGGCAGGGCTGAGCCTGGAGCAAAAGCACATCCTGTGCCTTGTGAAACCAACTCTCCTGACCCTGCCTTAGCAGCACAGCCACCATCTGTGCCAGGAGCCCAGACAGCAGCTGGTGGGAACAGAGCCACCAGAGAGGGTCAGCTTGTTCCAGGGGTTGCCAGACATCTGCAAAGAAATCTTCTGGGGTTGGCTCTCTCTTTCTTTTTTTCTCTCTCTCCTGTGTGATATGTGAATCCCTTTCAGGTTTCTCCCCAGTGCATTATTTTGGAGAGCTTTGGGTTGCATTCCCTTGGTCCTAGCTTTGTTCTCCGTTTGACAGGGGTAAAAATAGTATAAAAGGAAGAAAGGGGAGCTTGTGGGAATGGTCTCCTTTTTACAGCATATCCTTCTCGGTACAGAGGCTGGAGACAAACACCTAATGGGTCTGAAGAGCCCAAGGACCCCTTTGCAATGAGACACCAGCATGGAGGAGCTGCCAGGGCCTTGGAGCTGGAGGTGGCAGGGCTCTGTGTGTCTCCTGCCCACCTGTGCCCAGCCAGGGCTGAAACCCTTTGCTCCTCACCCCACTGTGACTCATCAGGTGCCTGAGGTGTCCCAATCATTTGGACAGACACTCTTGTCCCTCCTGTCCCCCTCAGCAGGTCCCTGGCTCCCCAGGGTGCCCTACCCAGTGTGGGACAGCAGCTCATGGACCACTGCAGTGCTCCTAATGCCCTGTCTCTGAGCTCCATGGGGATGCTCTGTGAGCAGCTAGGGCAGCTGGCACCACTTGTACAGCACAGAAACAGGGCACAGGTGCTCCAGAGATGTCTATGTAATTGCCCTGAAAAATACCCCTCCAAATTTATGATCATCCTCTGACCTGTCCACACAATCAAGATGCTATTTTTGCCTTCTCTGACTCTGTGCTGCAGTATGTCATAGGAACATGGCTTGTCACCATGATAGCTGTCTTCCTTCCTAGTCTCTCATCACCCTTGACAGTCATGCATGAGAGAGTGACTCCTTTCCTGTGCTGGAGAGGTGCCATACCTGAAGGACTAGTTTTAGGCAACCCATGGAGATCATCCTGGCAGCTGTGAGTTACTCTCTTTTACACTACAATCCTTAAACTCATGGGTTTGGCTCTCTGGTGTCACACACAGAAGAGACTTCCAGGCTCCCTCTTATCTTTATTTGTAGCCTTCAGGAGGTTTGGTGCCCTAAATCACATGGCAGTTTGCAGGAGATGAGCACTGCCTTGAAGAAGCAGGGGAAAGCTCCTAGCAGCAGATACTAGCTAAAGGGAACAATCAAGAGAGCTGTTGAGGCTTTTGCAGGAGCTGTAAGAGCTAAGAAGAGTAGATCTGAGAGTTCATAGCTTCAACTGCTACCTCAGGTGGTCTCTGGGCTGTTCATCATCCCTGGGGAAAAAGATCTGGGAGTGCTGGTGGNTCCTGCTTCTCTGGAGACATTGCAGAGCCTCCTGGACACATTGCTGTGTGAGCTGGTCTAGGTGATCCTGCTCTGGCAGGAGGGTTGGACTAGATGATATTTCTAGGTCCCTTCCAACCCCTGACATCCTGTGATCCCAGAGGCTTTGTGTGAAATGCCTGGGGCTCGGGAGAGGCAAACTCACCCTGCCATCTTGCCATCCCCACCATTTGAAGAGATCCCTGTGGGATCTGTTGGGAGATGGTGCTGGGGTTCAGTCATTCCAGGCTCCTCACCACCTCAAACAGCTGAGTACTCACAGGTCTGCCTCATTCACAAGGTAGTCTGTGTCTAACCTGCTGCATCCAACATGCCTAAATGGAGATTCTGCTGAATGTAGTGATGACAGAGCCACAGGTTGGGGTTGCCCACTTCAGAGAGCATCTTGCCCCTGCAAGATGGCTTATGTTCTGCTTGAGAAACCCTTGGGTTTCCAAAGAGACAAGAGCTGCCAGGAACACTACCTCCTAGACAAATTAGGGGTCAATAACCTTTTGGGAGAGAGGCACACTTGAATCTGAATCACATCCCTGAGAGATTTCAAGAAAGAAAAGGAATGTTAAAGCTGCTGTGAGTGAAGTTTCCACCCTCTGAAGGCAGCCTGAGGACCTGGGGCACACACAAGGCACCAGAGGAGTTTGTAGTAAAGCAGTGGGAATAGAAGAGCTTCTTTGTAGGGGTAGTGCCCTTGGCTTGCTCAGCAAAGACCTCACAGAGAGGGGGGGCAGGGCCCTTTTGCTACACACAGGCTTGTAGTGATAAGGCTCTGCTTCTTGAGAATGCCCAAGATCAAGGGTGAAACTCAAAAGAAGGTTTTTTTCAGTTCCAGAGCAGAAGCAAATGAAATGGCCAGCCTGCCATAATGAGTGAGCATTGTCAGCCTTAAACCAGGTAGCTCCAGCTCTGCTTTCACACAGCAAAGCAAACCCCATCTTTGCTAAGCATGCAGCTAAGGATGCAGAAGCATCCTGTGAGAATTTGAAAACTCACAAGGAAAAGAAGAAGAGAAAAAGAAAGGAAACATTTTGTATTGGGTTTAGAACAAAGAGGTTTAGCTATATTCTGCAGATATTGGGTTTCTCAAGCAGAAGCAGAAGCACACTCATCAAACTGAACCATTTCAGAGCTGTGCTCGAGTGCTGCTTTATATTCTTGTGTTACCAGAATTTAAACATGAACAACTCTTCTTTTGACTTCTCTTGTCTTTTCTTATGTGAATAACAGAGTTGAAGAGTCACAAAGCAATTTAAATCTCTTGGGGAGCTTCTTCCATGCTTAAACCCTTATTTTGGGAGCTAAAATCCTTGTTGTCCAGAGCACCTTTGAAGCACTCCATCCTCTTGCTTCAAACTACACCATTGCCATCACCTTCACTGCTCTACCACTGCTAGAAATGTGGCTGGGCTAGGGCAGCCATGGGTTATGCTGGCTGGGCACAGCCTTTCCAAGCAGTTGGTGGCTATCCTGAACAGCCAGTCCACAAACACACCATTTTTGTCCTTTGCTTCTTCCTCAAGCTACAACAAACCCATAACCATTGACATGGTTTCTCTTGCTGATGCCTAATCTCCCATGCACCCTCCTCTCACCTCACAGCTTGGACCACAACAGAGAGGGAGGCAGGGAGGTCCAGAGGAGAGCACGAGAATGCTCAGGGGCTGGAACACCTCTGCTCTGAGGACAGGCTGAGGGAGCTGGGATTGTTCAGCCTGGAGAAGAGAAGGCTTCAGGGGAACTACTAGTGACCTTCCAGGACCTAAAGGGAACTTCCAAGAAGGCTGCAGAGGGCCTGTTTGCAAAGGCCTGCAGTGAAAGGATAAGGGGCAATGGTTTTAAATTGGAGAAGAGTAGATTTAAACTGGACATCAGAAAGAAGTTCCTCCCCATGAGGGTGGTGGAACACTGGCCCAGGTTGCCCAGGGAGGTGGTTGAGTTCCCATCCCTGGAGGCATTGCAGGTGAGGCTTGCCAGGGCTCTGGGCAAGCTGCTCTAGTTGGGGATGTCCCTGGCCACTGCAGGAGGGTTGGACTAGATGAGCTCCAGAGGTCCCTTCCAACCCAAACCATTCTAGGATTCTATGAAGGCTGGGCATATTTTGGTACCTGCTTGGTCACAGGAAAGCATTAGTACAACAAAGCCTGCATCTCAACACCTCCTTCCCTTCCTTGCTGGATCCCTCAGACCACTCCAAAGCTGCTACATGCTCTCCAGCCCTGCTCCCTAAGTCACTTGAAAGCCTTCTGACAGCATGTGCTTATTCTCCTAATGGGAGCTTGTGGCTGCCTTGCTGTCATGTGCTGCACATCGTGACTCAGGCCTGACATCCCTCTGCTAGAGGCCTCAAAATGCCCCAGGGAGAGCTCTGTGCTGGCCCTCTAATTCCTGTGTGCCTTGCTCTCAGGGTGGCTGGATAATTTCCAGTGTTGTTTGCAATCTGCTGGTTTGAGGTGGATGTACTGGTGTCATTGCTGAACTACACACGTTGCTGGAGAAATCTAGGACACCTAAATCTGACTGATAATTCCTTCTGTAGGAAGAAATTATAGATCAGTGATGGGTAGTGGTGTAAATGGTATGGAATAAGGGGTGGGATGTCCTAGTTTGAATCAAAACGAGGTATTCCATGCCATGCAGGTCATATTTAGAATAAAACTGAGGGTCAGTCCCTGAAACTCCCACACCAAGCTTGGGCCTTGGGGTCTCTTACATAAAACCCAAGACCCAAGTAAAGCAGGTGCATGATTAAGCTATTTAGCACCTAATTAATAGCAAACACAAAAAAGGAGAGGTTTGGGCCTCCATCCTCCCTAAAGATTAAGCACCTGAGCTATTTGGGGTGGTGGACTGGTAACTCTCCTGGTGAGGATCAGAAGCCCAGCTCTGCTGCTACAGGACTCTGTCCTTTCTTCCTTCCATCTCAATCCAAGAGTTCCTGAATCTAGTTGCAGGATTCATCCCCTGAGTCTGGTTCTCATCTACTGGTGAGTCCTTCTTCCATGGTATTGGTGGTGATGTAGTTGCTATCAAGGGGTGTGGTATTGGTTTTGTATATATTTATATATATTTCATTTTCTTGTTATTCTTTTCATTGAAGTAGTTTAAGTTTTCATTTCTAATCCACAAGTCTGTCTCTCTCTGTTCATTTCCCTTTTTCCTTCCTAGAGTGAGGGAAAAGGGGCTAATAGAGAATATCTGTCACAGCCCTAACCCATGACAATTAAGAGCTGAAACAAATGGGACTTCCTGCCCCAGCCAGGATTATCTCCCCTCTTTGATTGCATGATGTCCTCCCAAAAGGGAGCCCTGACCAACCCTAGTGGTATTGCAGTGTGAGCCACAGCCAAACCATCCAATACAAGGAAACCCTTTGCTTTTCTGAAGACTTTGCTTTTTTCTCACACGAGCCCATAGTATTAGAACATGGTTTAGATTGGAAGGGTCCTTTTAAGCTCATCTTGTCCAATTCCTCTGTGGTAAGCAAGGACACCTATAACCAAATCAGGATGCTCAGAGCCCTGTCTGACCTGACCTTGAACGATTCCAGGGATGTCCCATCTATCACCTCTCTGGGCAACAGTGTCCAGAAGCCATTCTCTACTCACCATAGTGAGTCCTCCCTCAGATGAGTGCTGCCCTGAGCACCAGAGGAAGTGAGTACCTGCCCAGCAGCATGGGAAAGCCTTGCACAACCAGGCCTAAATATAAACTGGACATGAAAGATAAGTCTCCAGTAAATAGAACTGCAATAGCTTGGGGCCCAGCCATGTTGTGTTAGTGTCAAGGACTGTTGGTTCTCTGGCCATCTCATGGCTTCCCCACAGATCAAACAGAATCATGCTTGAAATTCAGCCCATGGCTCAAAACTAGTTTGTTGTTGGTTTTTTGTTGTTGTTGTTGGTTTGTTTGTTTGTTTGTTTTGTTTTTCTGAATGAAAAGCATTCTTAATATAGCCCCTGTTAACTGGACTTTCAGAAATGCCATAGCATTAGGATGCTAAGCAGCATGGCTCCTCCTCATGCTTTGCAGCCAGGCCTGGGCTCTCTTCCTCCCTCTCTAGTGGTCAAGATTTTCATTGTGGCAACCTCCTGTGCCAGCTAGCCTGATGTCTGCCAGCTGGTGGGATGCTCTGGTGCCCCAAAGCTGGTACCCATATTGTGTATACCCAGAATGCTGAGCCCCATCAGAGGGCAGAAATCCAGCTAGTTACCTCCCTGAGAGCCAGACTTTTCAGACCATGTAACTGAGCTCAATTAAATTGCTCATCCACAGGTAATCAGCCAGTTCACTTCATTTTGCTAGGAGTCACAGCTGATGCTTTCCTGTGCCTGTTCTGTTCTTTGACATGTAGCAGAATGTAAGGCCAAGGTGGGGAGCAATGATCAGTCCATCTTGCATGCCAAAGCCTAGCTTCCAACTCCAGCCTCTTAATATCTTGAGGTGGCTTTGGGGTGGAGGGCTCAAATACACAGGATGGGTAAGACTGCTCTGGCTTATCCTTTTTTCTGACACTGCTCTGGGAGGTGACATTGCTTCCCAGACAACTTTCTGAGTAGCCCAGCTGCTGATCTGGCAGGGTGAGGTCATTTTGGCAATACACTGCAATGTCTGCCTGCCTGCAGCCTGAGCTACCTCAGGAGAGACCTTATCTCTCTCTACAACTACCTGAAAGGAGGTTGGAGTGAGGTGGGGGTTGGTCTCTTCTCCCACATTACCAGTGATGGAACAAGAGGAAATGGCCTCAAATTGCACCAGGGGAGGTTTAGATTGGATATTGGGTAAAATTCCTTCACTGAATAAGTGGTTAGGAATTGGCCCGGGCTGCCCAGGGAAGTGGTGGAGTCACTGGCCCTGGGGGTGTTAAAAAATGTATAGATGTGGTACTTAGGGACATGGTTTAGTGGCATGGGGGTGATAGGTAGATAGTTGGACTTGATGATCTTAGAGGTTTTTTCCAACTTTAATGATTCTATGCTGATGCTATCATTCTACAAATCATGATGCTTGACACTTGAAGGGTACAAACCTACTGCAGTAACAGATGGATGTAATCCTGTGGGATGTTCTGGGTGTCTGGAGCTGTGCTGATGCTCTCACCTATTGCTGGTGACTTTGGGAGATACTCCATGCCTTGTGAAATACAGGCAGCTAGCCAGCCTCTTAAAAAAAAAACCAACCCCCAAAACAACAAACCCAAACATTAAAACAACACATCAGTTTGCAGCCTGAGTTTTCAGAGGGTTTCAGGGAGAGAAATATCATCCCACAGGGTAGTGGTTTGCAGGAAAAGCAGCATGGCTTGCCTGCACGTTCAGGTAGAGTTTCAAAGTCAATGGAGATCAAAGGAAAAGGCTTCAGACAAAGCCACAGCACCAGGTGCTAGGCACCTTAATAATTTAGGAACAGTCCCATGTAAGAATAGTCCAGTGTAGGCACTGAAGGAGTCACAAAGCTTTTGAGGTGAGTACAGCCCAAGGCAGGAGACAGGGACTAGGACAGAGCAAAGAGCTCCTGCTGCCTATCTTCCTCTGCCTGCCCTCTGGAGAAGGAGGCTTTGGAAGCATGATGCCTACAGCTGAGCACATCTTTGGGAATAAAACCCTCTGAGTTTTGCTTTTGTTGTGTATATGGAGCCTTTGGAAAAGTCATGAGCAGACAGACTATGGCCCACTGCCATTCATTTTATATGCATGTATGACTTGACCCTGAGTAAGCTGAGCATGCCTAGTTGATAAAAAGCATTTTTGGGGTGATGGTTAAAGATTGGTAGTAAGTATTATTAGGAGAATGAAATGTTTCTTGGTAAATAAAGGAGTTTTAATCAAGCTTTAATTACCACGTGCCACAGATCTTCCTTAAAGAGAAAATGATGAATTTCAGTGTGAATTGTATTCTTAGGTGAGTAGTGGGATATTGGAAATCTTGTGTGCTGGTTTTTAGGGATGAATGAGAGAGGATGTAAACAGAGAGCCTGTCAGAAAAGTGCTTGCAATCATTCAGTGCTGGCTGCATGAGGAGATGAAAATGGGAGTCTCAAACAGAGCTCTCTGTGTCCAGTTTTGGGCCCCTAACTACAAGAGGGACATTGAGGTGCTGGAGGGAGTACAGAGGCTACCAAGCTGGTAAAGGGCTTAGAGCATAAGCCTTATGAGGAAAGACTGAGGGATCTGGGCCTGTTTAGCCTGGAAAAGAGGAGACTGAGGGGAGACCTCATTGTTCTCTATAACTACCTGAGGGGAGGTTGTAGGGAGGCAGGAATTGGTCTGTTCTCCCTGGTAGAGAGTGATAGGACAAGGGGAAATGGATTGAAACTGCGCCAGGGGAGGTTCAGGTTGGATATTAGGAGGAATTTCTTTACTGAAAGGGTTGTCAGCCATTGGAACAGGCTGCCCAGGGAGGTGCTTGAGTCACCGTCCCTGGAGGTGTTTAAGAGACGGCTGGATGTTGTGTTGGGGAGCATCATTTAGTGGGGTGATAGGGCTAGGAAAAAGGCTGCACTCGATGATCTTCAAGGTCTCTTCCAGCTGTAACTGTTCTATGATTCTATGATTCCTTTCTAAGCCCATCTCACAAGATGAAGGTAGGAATTGGAGAGGCAGCCCACAGAATGGCTTTACATTTCGAGTCACATGTATGATCTATTTTTAACACTCCTATTTTTGCTGTGGCACTTCAGACAAATGGTCAGAGACACGTCAGTCTTTGACAGTCCATCTCCTAATAACCCCCCTAACAAAGCTAAAAGCAGGAGCCACTTTCTGAATCTGCAGGGACCAGAGCAGCTTTGGGTATGCAGAGTGGCTCAGGCTTCCCAGTGCTGCATGGATGGCTCTCTGTGGCACAGAAGAGCCTCTCCAGCTCCTTGTGCCACAGCCTTTGCTCTTACCTGGTGTGCACACCCACATGCCCAACCAAAACCTATCATTCTCCAGTTTAAAACCATTAACCCTCAGCCTGTCCCTGGTAAAAATTCTCTCCATCTTCCTTAGAGGCCCTCTTTAAATATTGGGTGCTGCAGTAAGCTGTCCCTGGAAGCATCTCTTCTCCAGGCTGACCAACCCCAATTCTCTCTGCCTTTCTTCATAGCAGAGGTGTTCCAGCCCTCTGATTGCTTTTGTGGCTCTCCTCTGAACTCATTCCAACAAGTTCCTGTCTGTCTTTGTGCTGAGCACTCCAGAGCTGGACACAGTACTCCAGGTTGGGTCTCATCAGAGCAGAGGAAAGGAGGACAATCCCCTCTCTTGAACTGCTGGCAATGCTTCTTTTGAAAGAGCCCAGGCTATGATGGGCTTTCTGCTCTGTGAGAACACAGCAGCAGCCCAGGTCCAGTTTTCATCCACCAGTACTCTCAAATCCTTCTCTCAGGGCTGCTCTCAAGCCCTTCATCCCCCAGCCTGTGTTGATATGGGGGTTTGTCCCAACCCAGATGCACGATCTTGCCCTTGGCCTTGTTGGACCTGAGCTAGGACTGCCTTTGCCCTTGCCCATGCACTCTTGTGACCCCAGAGTTGCTAGTTTTTTCCCTTAACCACCAAAAGGACATTAGTATCTCTGGAAACAACCTGGTGGAGACACTGCCCTAGCTGCAAGGCCTGCAGAGTTACAATGTGCCATGAGTCCTGTGCTGGGCCCAGGGGCCAGCTGCCTGCACAAGGCACTGAGCATCAGCATGCTGGGTGCAGGATCAGCCTCCAGGGAGGAGGTGAGGGAGGGAGGGAAGTGCTTAGGCAGCATGTAATCTTTAATCTTGACAGGCCTTTTAGTTTAGGAGTTCCTTAAGGTCCATACCTACACCCACACATACTTACATGTACACATAGTTTTATAGCTCTCAAATCCAAAGTTGAAGTGTAAAGGCTTTTTAAAAGCTTTAGAGGATTTAAAGACTCCTACTAGGAGTGATGCTCATGGTGGGAGAAGAGAGGAAAATAAAGTTTTGCCTTAGCTAGGAGAGCAAAAAAAGCAAAAGGGTTGTTATGGGGAAGCCCAGTGAAGCTTCTTGTCCTTTCTCAGACTTTTTTTCTGCACACAAGCTGTGATCAGTGTCTGTGAAATGAGGGCACTCAGCTTCTTCACCACTGTGGGCCCTAGTGTCCTCTGCTCACAGGATGCCCTTCAGTGCACAGCACAGGCAATCCTGTCCCCTCACACTGTTGCAGTCAAAATAACATAGAATCATAGAACAGTTACAGCTGGAAGAGACCTTGAAGATCATTGAGTGCAGCCTTTGTCCTAGCCCTATCACCCCACTAAATGATGCTCCCCAACACAACATCCACCTGTCTCTTAAACACCTCCAGGGATGGGGACTCAAGCACCTCCCTGGGCAGCCTGTTCCAATGGCTGACAACCCTTGCAGCAAAGAAATTCCTCCTAATGTCTAGCCTGAACCTCCCCTGGGGCAATTTCCATCCATTTCCCCTTGTCCTATCACTCTCCACTAGGGAGAACAGACCAGTCCCTGTCTCTCTACAACCTCCCCTCAGGTAGTTAGAGAGAGCCAGGAGGTCTGCCCTCAATCTCCTCTTTTCCAGGCTAAACAGGCCCAGATCCCTCAGTCTTTCCTCATGGAATAGCAGAGAATGATGCTTGAATGGATAGCTACTGGAAGAGGGGAACAGGTTGAGAGGAGGTTGGTATTGGGTAATATAGCCAAAAGCTGATGCTTCAGGAAGTGTTCAGCAGGGAATGTGGGCTTTTTCCTCTCTTCTTTTCTTTTTCTCTGCATCTTTTTTTATTGATCTGCAAGTGTGGAGAGTTCTGTGGCTGCAGTATCTGAGAGCTGATGGTATCTCATGCCTTTATCTGCAGCTCCTGGCTCTCTAATTGTTTCTGATTTCCTCTGTACTGCATCTTGGGCTTTCTCTGGCAGGCCTTTCAGCTGTCTGGAGTTAAAGATTCTTCTCCAGCAGCCCCTCAGCTGAGCTCCTTGCTTCCACTACTAACCATCATTTTTCTCAGCATCCTGAATTGATTCAGTATTTCCACTGGAGGTCAGGGATTTTGGCTGCTGGTGAGGCTGTGCACTTCTCCCTTTAGCCCCAGCCCTCCTCCCCTAGCACACACGAGACTAGTTCAACTCCTTCATGTCTTCCTCCAGCACAAGGAGCTGGAGTGATGCTGCACTTCCCTCATTTCAGTGGTGGTCTAGAGCCAGGAAATTAGCTTAGTTTTCCCTTATATTAATTTTTCTGGGGAAATGGGTGGGTGTTTTCCTCTCTGTTTCCCTATCAGCCCAAAGCTGTGCTCAGAGCAAAAGATGGGGAAAGTGTTAACCCTCTCCTTGCAAGTTCTCCCTTCCTCTCTGAGCCTTTGTGTCCAGCCAGTGTGGGCCTGTGACAGATGGCTGCTCAGTTTGCAGCAGCATTCAAGCCCAAAGATGCTGACATTTCCCAGGCAGAGTGGTAACTGGACACAGAGATGACCCTGGCACATCTCCCAGTTTAAATGAACATCCTCTAATTAGGGAAATCACCTCTGATATATTCATAAACTTCTCCTGCACCACATCACAACTCATCAGTAGTTTTATTCTCTTCTGCTCAAGAGGGCAATACATATTTACAGCAGTGCAAGGCCTGCTCAAAAGTGAAAATCTACAGATGCAGCTATTGCAGAATTACCCCAAACCCAGTTCTTGACTATTATTACTCCAAAAGCAAACCCCCATTCCTCTGTGATATTCTGAAACAGATACTTTGGCTAAATGTAAGAAGCTGTCTCCTTACCTTACTGAAGTTGAGTCCCCAAACATCAGATCCACAGCCCCACAAACATCTTGGTCTGCAAAGATGACAGCAGAGCTGCTTTCTTTTGCCTGCTGAGCATGGCCTGGGAAGGATTTCTTTGCTCCACCTTCACCTCCAGAAGGTTGCTCCTGGGTCCAGTGGTCACAAATGGTCCTGGGCTCACTTGAAACCCTTCCAAGAGCTCCCACCATGGAGATGCTCTTACACAATTCCCTCTGAGTTTAACTGCTGGGGATGAGACTTATCTGTAAAGGAAAAAAAAGAAAACACAGCCACCAAGTCTTTCTAACAACCTTTTCTTCTCATAAGCCTACTTGGGGATAATTCTCTTAAATAATCAAGTTTTCTTATCTCCATCTGATGCTCTTCCAGTCAGCCTGAGAAAATTCTCAACTGTAATCATGTGGTGTTGTTTTTTCTAGCAATCAAAAAACCCTGTAGTACAAAAGGGAGGTTGTTTTGCCTCCTCCCCAGTAGATGAGGTTGTTGAAGTGAATTTTCATAAGATGTGCTATACCCAGGGCTAAAGTTAACAAGTGCTTTTGTTGGTGCCATAGCGTCGTCCCATAAGTTGAAGAAGGTTGCAGGTGCCAGAGATGTCCTCCCTCAGTGCAAGGCTGATCTGGTTCCTTGCAGGATATCAGGGATGTAGTGATTTAAGAGACTTGCCAGAAACCTAAGTTGTGCCTCAATGCAAGAGGAAGTTTGTGGTGTACCCAAAGGAAATCCCAAAAGAGCTGTCAGTGCCTTCTGCAAATGCCTGAGAGAGAAGGAAAAGCTATCTAAGGTATCAGAAAAAAAATGATAACCTGTCTCCACCATGGCTGAGGTTGCAGAGGAAAGATTTCTTACCATCAGAGTGTGAAGATGAAGCCCCTGAGCTCCCCAGGGCAGTTGTGGAGGCTGGGAACCCTTTGGTGAGCTTCAGCCTGGAGATGCTGCTAGGAATATTTTCTCTTTTGAGGGTGATAGAGCACTGGCCCAGGCTACTCAGGGAGGTAGTTGAGTCTCCATCTCTGGAGATACTCAAAACCCAGCTGGATACCATCCTGTGCAACCTGCTCTAGGTTATCCTGCCCTTGCAGGGGGGTTGGACTAGATGATCTCCAGAGGTCTCTTCCAAGCCCTAACAGTCTGTGATTCTGTGGCAATCATGGGTGGGCAGGGGCTGGAGCATTATCACAATGCTCCCTCCAATGAGGGAATTGTGGAGCAGAGCAACATCTGCTTATGGCACCAAACAACCAGCCATTGTCCTGGAGCTGGCAGCCTACAGGCATCCCATCCCCGAGATAAGCTGCTGGCTGAAAGCAGATCCTGGACACTGATGATGTCTGCAATGCCCATCAGACAATAAAATCAGTTGAGCTTCTTATCGTGGAGGGGGAAAAATCCCTGAAGGATTTGTCCTGGGAATTGCACTGCTGTCACATATCTACTTACAGTATCACAGGATGTCAGGGGTTGGAAGGGACCTAGAAAGATCATCTAGTGCAACCCCCCTGCCAGAGCAGGATCACCTAGACCAGCTCACACAGCAATGTGTCCAGGCAGCTCTGCAATGTCTCCAGAGAAGGAGAATCCACAGCCTCCTGGGCAGCCTGTTCCAGTGCTCTGGTACCCACACTGGAAAGAAGTTCCTCCTCGTGTTAATGCTAAACCTCCTGTGGTCCAACTTGCTCCCATTCCCTCTTGTCCTAACATTGGATGCCATTGAGCAGAGCCTGGCTCTCTCCTCCTGACACTCACCCTTCACATATTTCTAAGCATTGCTGAGGTCTCCTCTCAGTCTCCTCTTGTCTAGGCTGAAGAGACCCAGCTCTCTCAGCCTGTCCTCCTAGGGCACATGCTCCACTCCTTTCAGGATCTTGCTGGCCCTGTGCTGGACTCTCTCCAGCAGCTCCCTATCCTTCTGGAGCTGAGGGGCCCAGAACTGGACACAGCATTCCAGGTGGGGCCTCCCCAGGGCAGAGTAGAGGGGAGAAGAACCTCTCTGGCTCTGCTGGCCACAACAGAGCTGAGTCTCCTGTGTGACAATAATGCAGCAGAGCCAGGGCTGTCCAGTTTGAGACACTGGGAAGCCATGCTGGCCTCATGAACAAGGAGGAGCAAGAGAGGGCAAAGCCCAGAAGCAGCAGTGATCAGACACATTGCATCTGGCAAAGCCCAGTGAGTCATGCAGGCCCTGCAGGTGCTGAGGGAGCTGCCAGAGAAATGGCAGCAAGTCATGCAGCAAGGGTCAACCCCAGAGCCCTCCCTGTGCCCTGGGAACCCTGGAGCCCTGGTTGGGGCTGGTGGCCACCTCCTGGCAAGCAGATGAGCCTCCTGCCCACACACAGGAGCTTTCCTCTGACTTCTCTCAATTTAAATCTGGTTTTATCCTGACAAGCAGTGTAAACAGGCCTGGTAGCCTGCAGTCTAATCCTGGCCCTAGGATCTCTGGTGCCCCAGATAGAGCTGTCGGAGGAGATTGCAGCGATCCCATTTATTCCCTGGCTAGCTGTATCAAGAGTGATATGTCCATGTCAATTCAGCTATATCCATCTCTGCTGATCATTTTTCTCTCTAGAGGAATGTAAATATTAATTTCCCCTTCCCGCTCATAAGAGGTTGCTCAGAGCTGAGATAGGCTCACTGATATCCACAGAGTGCCTGCCAGCTTAGAAAGAAAAGAGTCCCAGGATGGTCAGCCACACCAAGGTTTTCCATATCTTCCACCTTGTTTGCATGATGGGATTTTTGTCTGGAACAGCTCATGCCTCCTCCAGGCAGAGTGTGCTGTACATCAGGGTCTCAGTAACACCTTTTACAGGCTACCAGCAGAGATGCTTCACAAAGTGTCTAATGCATTTTTTTTGATCCATGTATGCTCACATAAGTAATGTACAACCCTAGAATGATAGAGGCAAGAACATCTCTGCAGTTACAGTCAGGATCCTGAGTGGGGGTTGAACACATGTTTAAAAAAGTGAAGTAAAAGTCATTATTTGCACCCAGAGTGATTAGATATAGTACTACTAGATATTTCTAAACTGAGTAAAATACTGTGTTTTTCTTTTAGATGAACTCAGAAATGGGAGAGATGAGGGCAGCAGAGGGAAGGAACATTAATCAAAAGGGAGTAAGGGTCCTTTCAGATATTCATTTAGACAAACTAAGGGAAGGATGATGAAAGAGATAGTCAATGGCAAAACACTGAGGAATTGAATTACTGGGAACTAAATAATAACTGAGATCTGACTTTTTTTCAACAGCCAACTTTCCTTTAGCAAAGAAACATGGCCTGGCCTCTGAGACACGATGAAGTAGGTCATCAGGATTTGAGGGATTATGTTTCTGGAGCTCCTGAATCCACAGTCAGATTTTTCATTTCTCTGATGCTGCAATGAGGAATTACTTGACAGAAAGAGCTGTACAAAACACAATATTTCAAGGTTATAAGGGGCTTGCCTTGCTCAGCCAGGGCTGATGGATGTTGTGAAAGACCTTGCCACTGCTTCATGAGTGGGACTGCAGCAGTCCTAGGCACTGTGTCAAATGCATGGGGAAAGCCTGAAGGGTTGGAAATCTGAGCAGACCAACAGGGAGCACAGAGGGGAAGAGACTTGCCCAGGGTCAGAGCACAGGTCAGAAAGGAACCTGGGCAATGAGCTCAGATTCCCTTGGCACTGCACATTCCTGTTGTGTGTACAGTGAGGCAGGGCTGCTTTAGGACTTTTACATGCTGGGTACCTTTTTGGCCTGGTTACTGCAGACTCCAGCTTCAGCTTCTAGCAGTGTCATGCTTTCCCCCAGTACCCAAATGGGAGGTTCTTCCTTTCACCACTTCTTTCCCCAGCTGCACACAGCTCCAGGGCAAAAGGCCAAGAAGGCAAGTTCTTCTTTGCAGTTTCCTCAGCTGAGTTATGCCAGCAATTAAATGGTTTATCCCCTCCCTCCTGCCCCCATTTTCTATCTTGTGACTTTATGCAGGGTGTATTTACCAACAAATTAACAGCCAGCTGTATTGACAGTGGTGTCTGGAGCTGCTGACCTGCTCTCCCAGCTCCAGTGTTGTATATACTGTGCTGGGGCAGCCTGGCTGTCACCAACCTCCAGTCCTCAACACAGCTCTTTGCAGAAATCACACATGAGATGTTGATGTTCTATAGGAAGCTGAAGTGGTTGTCTTGAGTGAGTGGCCAGGCCATAGTCTAGCTGCCCTGGAGGAAGCTGTCTCTGCTGGACACATTCCTTTTCCCTGTTCTGAGCAGCTATTCCAGCTACCAGGCATGAGCCTGTTGTCATTAATCAAAGCCATACCCAGGACAAAGGGCAGTTAGAGATTGTTTGAGGATATTTTAAACCAGAAACTATTTTTTATGCTGCTTCTTGACATTAGCCAGTCCCTGCCCAGGCACAAAGCATCCCTTTTCTCTTCCCCTGTCCCAGGAGAGTACTGGTAAGGGCAGAGGCAGGTGCTCAGCTCCAGGAGTTCAGGATACTCAGCTGTCCCAACATCCCTGTAAAGAGTAGCAGGGCAGTGTGCAGGGACACCAAGGACCCTGCTGTGAGGGGTCAGGCACCCAGCACAGGATGTGACAGTCACTTGGTGGGTGCCTCTCTCTCCTCATTGGGATGACCTAGGACCCAGCTGGCTGTGCTTTGGCTCCCACCCATGCCATGGCTGGGACACCCATCCAGTGTCATGTCTGTGCACCTCGGGGCTAGAAATCACAGCCCTGAAGCCAAAGGCTGTGCCAAAGGAGGTGTGGAGCTGGTGGGAGGCAGGCAGGGGCTCGGGCTTTGTGTGGCCAGCAGGTGGCATTGCCACTCGCACTGCCCTGGCCATGGAGAGCAGGCAAAAAAAGCTTTGCTTTTGCATTTTCGTTTTCCTTCCTTCCTCACCCTCCCTTTCTCCTCCACTCCTTTTATTTATTTTGGTTTTAGAATTGTTTTTTCAGTGCAGGTGAGTCCAGAGCTGCAAAGGGCTTCGTGGGTAGATTTAGACACTGAATACATAAAATGTGATTTTTCTCTGAAAGATCTGTTTGTGCAAAACCTGATGAAGGAATGCTGCCCCATTTATTCCTGCAGAATAAAGGGCTGGGTGTGCAATATGCCAGGCATCCCTATATCCTCCTAACCCAAGGAGCTGAGGGTACTCTCCATGCCTTGGCTCAGGCCCCACAAGGAGCCAGCAATGTATCTCTCGTGCAGATTCTCAGGGTGACTGTGAGGTGACAGGGAACCATGCTGGATGCTGCCAGCTCCTACACTTTACCCTGTGCCATGCAAAGCCTGTCCAGGGAACACTGGCTGTGCCTCCAAAAGCAAGTGAGTCAGCAAAATAAGGCTGACTAAGCATTTGCCTGTTAGATGCTGGACCTCAAGAAGAAAGCATCAATGACTTTGCATTTATTAGGCAGAATTACTGAGGTGGCTACAAGCTAGCAGCCTTAAAGTACCAAGTTACTCTCTTCCAAATGCAACAACTAATCCCAGGTGATAAAGATTCCAATTCCTTCCTTCCCAAAGCAAGGTGGATTTGTCCCAGAGAGGTGTATGCTGTCATCTCCACTTACATGCTCCTTCTACCACGTTGAAGGGTCAAGTATGTTATGTTTTGCACATACCATTAATGATTAGCTGTTGCCTGTAGAGGAACTAGGTTTTCTCTTGGCTTTAGAAAAAAAAAACAACCTTGAAAGATGAAATGGAAAACCAGCCTTGGGTTGGCTCCACTGGGTATTTCTGACAAGAGCATTGATGGTACAGAAGATTAGAAGGCATTTGGAATCTCAGGCATTTTGTTGGGGGGTTTTATTTTTTGCTGATCTGTTCCTGGTAGATTTGAAAATGGTTAGAAAAGCATGAGAGAAAAAAAAACCAACAGGTTTGTGGTTGGAGCACATCATTTCCTGGTGTGGTTGCCAGTTCTGTGTGACCTTCAACAGGTCACTTGGAGAGAAAAGTGAGAAGGGAGTATCCATCAGTGCTATTTCTAGGCTTTTACAAGCCCAGCTCCTCCTGACAGCAAATCCTGAGTCAGGGTCATCCCCTGAGCTCTGGGGCAAGGACCCACCAATACCACAGGCTTCCCTGAAGGAGGTTGTGCAGGTTTTCCTTACAGCTGATGGAGGCTGAATCATCCTGTCTCCTTTGGGATAGGATGAAATGCTCTCTGGGAGAGCCTACTCAAAAGAACATTTTAAAAGAGAGGGTCTTGCCTTGGCTTAGCTGCCTGTTCTTGAGATGGCTGAAGATGGCTAGGGTAAGTCCTAGCCTTAACATCCTCAGGACCTTGCCTTTGAATTGGAAAGGGTTATCCTTTCTGCTGTCTTCTGCCTTTGTATGTTAAGATATTCACAGAAGAGACCAATTCCTGTAGGATCTCCCAGCACACACATACAGAGCTCTTCAGACATCTCTAGCAGCTCTTGGCTTCATTGAAGCCTTTTGGTATGCATCTTGTGGGATTGCTAAGGTTTGGCCAGCCCTGCTCCAGGCACTGCAGGAATGTGTAGTTGCACTGCTGGTAAGAGAGCATCTATCCTGCCTTGTAGGCATGTACCTCAGCTGGATGAGATCAGATAGCTTATCATTGACTCCCATCTTGGTGACCAGGGTTGGGCAGCATGTTTACCAGCAGCACATGAGCTCACTATGCTGGGGCTGAGGATGCCTGTGCAGGAGGCTGGCTGCTGTGTGCAGCTCTGGCATGGCCACAGAAACCAGTGGACCTCACAAAGACCCCAGAAATAATCACCTCCCAAGAGAATCATAGAATAGTTTGGGTTGGAAGGGATCTTTAAAGGTCATCTATTCCAACCCCCCTGCAATAAACAGGGACATCTTCAACTTGACCACGTTGCTCAGAGCCCTGTTCAATCTGACCTTGAATGTTTCCAAGGATGGGACATCTACCATCTCTCTGAGCAAGAGATCCTACCTCTCCACAGCTCAGCTTTCACACAACAAGTATCCCCTGACAATAACAGAAAATAGAACTAGTTATGACCAAATTAATATTTCAAAGACACCCTCTGGTCACTGGAGGAGAGACAGAAGCATAGATATAGAGCCATGGATCAGTCAGTTACTGTGCACAGAGGCTGTATTGATGGGCATGTTAAAAATATCTGGATGGCCATAAGCCAGCAATCATTTTGTGTCTAAAATGAGATTTCACTTCCTTTTCTTTCGTTTGGTTTTGTTCCACTTTTTCTGAAGGAACCCTTTCCATGACTCTCTACTTTGGTTGTTGTGAGGCAGGCAGGGCTTTTTGTTGTAAGTACCTTAGCAGATAACATTTCTCAGGACACCATGCAGCCAGACTCACAGGTACCACTCTGGTTGGTCACTGCAGAGAGTGCTGCACTCAGGAGCTCATCTGCCCTGGGGAAAAACAAAGGGTTAAAAATCATATCATCCTAGAAGAGGTCAGGTTGGAAGGAGCTTCTGGAGACGTGGCTTTCTTTTGAAAGTAGGGCCTTAGATTGGATTTTCCAACTCACTAAGCACCGTGGTAGTTATCCACTGCACCTTCTCCCATTTTCCAGAGTGTCTTTTGAATTGGGGGCACCAGAACTGGATCAGGCCCATGGACCATGCAGAAGAGCACAAGAATCCCATCCCTTGCTCTGTCAGCTAGGTCCTCAATGGTTCAGCCCAGAGGAGAGCTTGCTTTGGCTGCTGACTCAGATTTGGGAAGCTGCATTTCTGCAGAGAGGTTGAGTTCAGGGCTAGGTACATGTAACACACACAGATTTGTCTGGGAGAAAACATGTGCTGAATAATTGATCTCTAGTGGGTACAGCACTAGAGTGTCATCTATACTGGATCCTCTACAAAAGAAGCAGAGGAATAAAAAGGCCTTTTGCCCAGCAGCTGCAGGTATTCAAAATCATCATCCAATGAGTTAGATCTTTCCTTCAAAGTAGCCAGTTGTGTTTCAGCATACATTCCTCAAAAGGAATATAATGATCAGAAAGCTTTTACCAAAGGTTCCCAATTACCTTTTGGATACAATTTCACATTGCAAAATTTCCAGACAATGTGTATAGAAAGCAGGTAGATCTTCTCTGGCATAATGATGGTCCTTCACAAGATGTGACAGCTAACTCTAATTAATCTTTGAAATGTCAGAGCCTGCTGGAAGTATCAGAGCCTGACAGTTCAAGGCTAATTAACTTTAAACCTTGTATTTTCTCTTGCTTCCTCCACAATTCTAGGTCACTTATTTGCTTTCTTTTCCCATGATTTTTAATGTTCTGGAGTGTGTCTGTTCCCATCTACTTTTCTGGATAGGAAGGTTAAGACTGAAGGTATTAAGTTGGGTGGATGGCACCTTACGAATCTTGACTTCAGAGGAGAAGAAGGCTCCTGTAAGGGGAGGCTTGGTCCCTAGGAAGCAGCTTGCTGTGGGAGATGCTGGTTACAGCCTCCTCTTTGCTAGGAGGTATCAGCAGTATCCTGGAGCAGGGAGCAGGTGGTGTTCCTGAGCCTGGGCATCCTGTTGAGTGGAGCCAGTGTCATCCATCATCATCATCGCCATCCCCGCGAGGCAGCAGGGAGCAGTTTTACAGGCCCCATAGCTACAACCTGCTGTCTCAGCAAGCCTCTGCTGGCCTCCTGCATCAGGTCTCCTGGGGCTGGTGTCCCATTTGCCTTTCTCTGTCTGCAGTCTTGTTTAACCCTTGGCTGAAAAAAAGATGAAGGACTTTTGCAGCAGAGGCTCCAAACCCCATCCCTTGCTGCCCACACCCATGCTGAATGACCTTGTGGCTGTTACTAGAAGTGCATGAAAAGCCTTTTCTCTGGTTGACAGGCTCAGCCTCTGGTCACGCACACATACAGAGCACATCTTTGTGAGAGCAGTGTCTGTGTAGACTCCTGAGCTGACCCCTGCATCTCTTTGTTTTCCACATGGCTAATTTACAAGGATGAGTGAGGCAAAGAGCTATTTGGGAGGCATTCCCTGTAGGCACACCCACACCAGGAGCTGCAGGGCTGCCTTCATGCCCTCCTGCAGAAGGATCCTGGAGGTGGGAGCAGGGTCCTGTGCCAGATGCTGACCTCCACCAATGCTGAACAGGTTCGTGCTGGGACATGAGGATGGGGCAACAGCATCCCTCCACTACCTCCTGCTGCTGGTGATGGAAGTCACAAATGCCAAATGACTTCAGTGTCTTTCTGCCTCAGGCACAGCTGTGCTGATTACATTTGCCCTGAGTGTAAGAGAGTATGAGGAATGGGAAGGAAAGCACATTCAGCTGTAAACTATTTGGTAGGAATACAGAGTTTCCATCTGCCCAGGTCTGAACACAACAAAGCTGTGATTTGCGTCTCTGGGTGACTGAAGTTAAGTGGTGGCAGCAGCCATCTCCCATTTAGCCCTTAGATTCAGACACATACAGCTCCTACCTGAGCAGAAGGATCATCTGTTCTGGAGAAGGGGGGGCTGGAAAAGCTGTATCTGATTGCCTTGCTCTATTTTTTAAATCCTCATTTCCTTTCAGCTAGGGCTTTCTTACAGCTTCCATGTAACCCTCTCCTGACAGTATCTTAATCTGTCTGTCACAGACATATCAAGATGTCCCTTGAGTGTGGTACCTAGTGCTGACTGACAACTGTCATTAAGCACTGCTCCTCAAATGACAGGGCTCATTTCATTAACAGGATTGCATAGATTCAGCCTGCAATCTGGGAAGGGGAAAAAAAAATGCCATATGTTCACACAGGATTTATGTAATGTCTCCTTTTACAATCCTTGTCATTTAGTAACCTAACAAAATGAAGAACCTGTGATGCTACTAACCCTATACTTAATAGATACTCTGTTGGTTTGCTTTTAAGTGTTCTGTCGAAAGAAAGAATGATTGATCTTATTCAGGCTGTTTTCTTTGACTGAATGCTATCCAAGCCACTGCAAGTTGTCAGAACCAATGAAATAAAGGTGAAATGTCAATGGAGAAGATGTTTTTGTGAAGTTACTACCTTAGAGTAAAGGGATGGTGGAAAGCAAGTATAATGAACCAGAGAGCAAATGGCAGCATGAATCCTTTCCATCCTGACACTGCAATACTTCCTCTGCAGTTAGGGCTTTTTCTGTTTACACTCTTCTAGGAAGGCTTTATAAAAGCACTATTAATTTCAGTTTTTCCTGGTCACCTTCCTATCCTGTGTTGAATGATGCTGTGGTGACAACACTTCAACACCACCAACTGAAATCAGCTCTGCTATGAATTAAACTACTTATTCAAGTTAGAGAAGTCAGGGGTTCATCAGACACAAGAATCCAATGTCAGAAGTAATAAGCCTTTTGTTCAGGCTAGAAAGGTTCCAGAAGCTTCAGGAAATCACCTTTGCCAGCTGTCCTTCCTCAGCACTGCAAACAAGGCACACAGTGACACGGCAGGAGGTGGTGATGCTGAAAGGGGGAGAATGACTTTAAGCAAAGAGACCAGAATTTCTTGCCTGTGTTTTCATGGCTGAATCTTACTTTATCCTTGCTTCAGTCTGAACACCCTCCACCCCCTTGCCCTGGCTCCTCTGCCCAGCTGTGGCAGCCAGAATAGCCTGGAGCATCCTTTGCATGGGTAATGGAGCAACCCCACACTGGGTGCTCTCATGCAGGACCTAAGTGAGTTGATGTTTTCCTGCCTTGTGCCTCTATCCTTTGCCTCTGTGCACAAACTGTACCACACATGAAGATAAAAGTCAAGTGAGGACTGTTTTGTTTCTCTGTGAAGATGCTGGTATTGGGGCAGGGTCCCTTAAGATGAGGGTATCTAGGCTCCTGGTTATAAGGGTGAAGCCTGGCACACCAGTTAAGTCCATCCAGATACAGATGACTGTGCTTTGAGCTGGCACTAAACAAATAAGCAAACCAGTGGCCTTTTCACATGAGAGAACTTCATGTGCCCTAGAAATAACCAGGGAGGAGAGTAGCTACTTGTGATCATGTCTCTAGCAAGCATTGTGCCTGCAGGGATCTGTATCTGGGTACTGCTACTTTTTTCTTTCTTCACTTTCCATCAAATCCATGGCTTTTGTTGCATCCATGAGCAGAACCAGACAATTTTCATTGTGCTACCTTCCCTGTTTTATAGAGCACCCCTGAAGGAGTGTAGGAATGGCAATGGACCTTCTGCTGCTAACTGCAGAGAGAGGAATGTTTTTGCAGGCACTTACATTTTGGCAGATGGAAACTCCAGTGTCATCTGTGGTACTGTGCACTCACTTTCTAGCAAGGGCCTCAGACTTTGACTGGGCTTTTTCCTGATGCCAACACAGATTTGTCCTTTCCCTCTCTTCTTGCACCCCAAGGACAAACATGAATATAATCAAAGAAGACTTTCTCCTCTCCAAGCCGGAATGAATTTTGGGATGGTGCTGGGAGCCAAATCCAGCACGAAGCTTCTCTGGGTGTGAAATGTAGAACCCAACAATCAGGAGGAAATCCTCATGAGTTCCTGTGTCTGGATCTCATTACACAGTAAAGTGATGACATTTTCTGCTTGGTGTGTGTTTAGATTTTTAAAAGGCGTAAGCACTTTCTGGTTTCAGAGTGACAAGCAGTATATACACTGGTACAAAAGTGGCTTTGGAGTGTTTCTTATTGTCTTTACTTCCCAGCAGAGTATTTTAGCTCCTACCTAAGGAGACACCTCCGGCTTTCGCTGTACAGGAAATGCCATCTACTGTGCTATTGCCTTTCCCCTGCCATCACTGTGTATGGATGAGACAACTATTTCCATAATATACAAGTAAAAGCACATTGGTAGTGTGGGTGTTTGCAGTGATTAACAGTGGCAAAGTTAGGGCTAGATCCCTTGTTGAGATATCCCCGTGCTCTAGCATGGATCGCTTTGCTGCTGCGCGCAATCGTCTGTTGTTTTAAGAAGAGTGAAGTGTTTTGTTGCTCTAATATTACAAAGGTTGTTTTATTCCAGTGCACTGGCCAAAAACACTTGAGCACTCTGTTGTTCTCAGCTCGAGGCTCCTCACTGCTCAGTGTGGAGCCAGAAGGGGGATTTTTCTTTGTTTTACATATCAGCAGAAGCAGAGCAGGAATGCCCTGGCAGCAGGAATACTACAGGGCCACATCCCAGCTGAGAGGCAGCCACGTTTTAAAACTGATCTGCCATGACACAAAGTGCTTGTTAATTTGTTTGGAAAAGGAACAATACACTCTGTTGGGGGACCCAGAGCCACTCAGTTTACCTTGAGATTAAATATTTGAAGTGAGGTTTCCTATCACTTAAATTTAGCTTTTCAGGAGTCAGATATCTAATCTAAGCCATGCTGGCTGCTGGTCTGGTCAGAGGGGAGATGCATTGCCAAAATATGGTTTATCCCTCCAAAGACAGCTGTCAGCATAGATGGTGTCCTAGTTTGAGTCAGAACAAGATATTCCATGCCAGATATGTCATATTTAGACTAAAACTGAGGGTCAGTCCCTGAAACTTTCTCACCAAGCTTGGGCCTTTGGGTCTCTTACATGAAGCCTAAGAGCCAAGCAAGGCAGGTGCATGACTAAGCTATTTAGCACCTAATTAACAGCAAATACAAAAAGGAGAGGTTAAAATCTTCACTTTTCCTGAAGGTTGAGTACCTGAGCCATCTGGGATGCTGGACTGGTGACTCTCCTGCTGAGGGTCAGAAACCCAACTGTGCTGCTATGGGACTGGCTCTGTTCTTTGTTCAATTTCAGTCCAAGAGTTTCTGAATCCAGTTGCAGCATTCCTGAGTCTGATTTCAGCCTGCTGGTCAGTCCTTCTGCCACAGCATCAGTGGTGAGTGTGTTGTAGTTACTATCAAAGAGTGTTTGGATTTGGTACTGGTTTTGTATTTATTTGTATATATTTCATTTTATTGTTATTTTCATTAGTTTGTTTTCATTTCCAAACCACAAGTCTCTCTTTCTCTCTCTCACTCTTTCTTCCTGTCTCTCTCTCTCTGTTAATTCCCTTCTTCCTTCCTGGAATGGGGAAAAAAAAGACATAATAGAGGATATCTGTCACTGGATTCATGGTTGCCCCAGCCCTAACCTTTGACAGATGGAGTGACTTGCCCTCTGCTCCTTCCTTGCTGTGTAGTTCTTTTGAATCTTAAGGTACAAATCAACCTTTCAGGTGGCTTTGAGGAGTATCCCCTTAAGTGTTCAAAGCTGCAGTAAAAGACTTCTCTCTGAATTGGGGAACTGATATTTTCTCCACAAAATTATGTTGCTGAGGTGGGGATTTTTGACCAGAATGCTTGCAACAATTGTGAAACCTGTTAAGAAATGAACAGATGGGGTTTTCTTCTGTCTTGGTTTAGTTTTGTTTTCTAATGCATATCAGTATTTTCTAAGGGAGGTGTTTGATCTCAGAGAGTCTTGTATGTCAGAAAAGCTTTATACTGACCCCTCAGAAAACAGAATTCTTGTTCCCCCTTGGGGAAGAGAAGGTGGTCACAGAGCTGAGAGAAGAAAGGAAAAAGAATAGGGTTCTTGGCATTTCCTCTGCTATTTGCTAATGAAACAAGCCTACCCAATACTTAATTTGGTAGATTAACAAAAGAAGCTATCCCTGCAGAGTTGGAAACAAGCTTCATTATGCCATGTCTTTAAAATTGCCAACAAGTCTCTACAGGACCTAATTTAACACATTCATTTGCTCACACAAGTGCATAAAGAACAACAAACTTGTCCTATACAGGGACAAAGAAACTCTCTATTGCCATACTTGTGAAGCTGAGCTAATCATAAAGGTAACTGTAGCCTTCTCTGCTTTATTTGCACACGCATCTCTGATTCTTTACACATAAAACTTCCCTAGAGCCCCAGGGTGCTTTGGCCTCTTAACTAAGACACCTCAAATGCCCTTCACCATAAGACCCCACCAGACATGCCAATTACTTCTCCAACCTCAAATGGCCAGAGGCCCAAGCACCAGGCAATAGCACTTGCAGAGAAGGGATGTGGGGGAAAAGAAACAAGCAGCTTTACTCATGTACACATACTTTTATAAATGTGTATTTTGATCCATGTATTTTTCAATGTTCACCTATCTATCAGCACTTTTTTTTTGCTTCTCCAAGAGGTGCTGTTACCCAGTAGGAGGAAGTGGACAACTAGACTCTCTCAGAAGGACTTATCTGATCAATATGTGACAGGAGCATCAGTCAGACGTTGCTCCATCTTACATAAATTCCCTGACAGTAAGCCAAGGTCACAAGTCCCCATGGGACTTCTGAGAGATCTGGCCACATACTCTGTGAGAAAAGGGCAAGGAGTGATTCAGAGTCCCTGTTCTCCACAGCTGCAAAGCTGGGACTCAATTTGAAAATGGGAGAGAAAAAAGAGCTGCACCCAGATCTGCCACACTGCAAACCTTACCAGCCCAGCCCATGCTGAAACTTCTAAGGTGGACTTAAGCCAACCACTTGAGCTTGACATTTAGACCAGACTATCTGAATAGCTCATTGACTGTTCAGCCTGGAGAAGAGAAGGCTTCAGGGGACCTACTAGTGACCTTCCAGTACCTAAAGGGAACTTCCAAGCAGGCTGCAGAGGGCCTGTTTGCAAAGGCCTGCAGTGAAAGGACAAGGGGCAATGGTTTTAAATTGGAGAAGAGTAGATTTAAACTGGACATTAGAAAGAAGTTTCTCCCCATGAGGGTGGTGGAACACTGGCCCAGGTTGCCCAGGGAGGTGGTTGAGTTGCCATCCCTGGAGGCATTGCAGGTGAGGTTTGCCAGGGCTCTGGGCAAGCTGCTCTAGTTGGGGATGTCCCTGGCCACTGCAGGGGGGTTGGACTAGATGAGCTCCAGAGGTCCCTTCCAACCCAAACCATTCTAGGATTCTATGAATTTAGTTGCCAGAGCAGGTGCTTAAGCCTGATCTGCAGGGCCACGATGCACATGACCTGAGGGCTACCTCATGCCCACAGGGAGCAGATGTCTTCTCCCCACCCTTGGCCAGTGGCTGTCAGTCCTGTGCACACAGTACAGACTTTCCCAGGAGAGGATGAATTCCCCCTTAGAGTCTCAGCACAGGCCAATAAAATACTGCAGGATGTACTGGTTTTCCACACATAAACAGCCTGGGATTAGTGATGTTCTTGGGATTAAGCATGTGTGACAATACTTTGTCAGAAGAAAGACAGAAGGAGTATGAGAATGGAAGGCAGTGATGAGGAGGCAGAGGCACATTCTGCTAGCTGCTTAATGCAAATAAAATATTCAGGGCACGATTAAACACATGCTACCCAAATCATTCAGCCACTTGTCCATCATCCTGTGAAACATCACATCAAATCCTGTTCTCAACTAATTGGAAAACGTTTTTGAAATGGGAACACCACTCTCACCTTTTCATGTTTTTCTAACAGTCTCTGAGTCTATAGAGATCTTGTCTCTACTATCACTTCAGGTGCTTATTTATATTTGCTAGCATGCGAATCCATTTTAAGAAGTCATCTCTCTTTAGATTAAAGGCTTGAATGAGAGGCTCAAATGTCAAAGAAATCAGCATATTCATTTATTTGTCAGCATTCCCTGATACAGTGATCCTGTGATGCATCACTCAGATGCTCATTACCAAGAAGGAATGACATTGCAGCCAGTGAAATGAAACTGGATCTAATGATGCATGTCAGCAGCAAAAAAAACCCCAAACCAAACCTGCTTTGCAAAAGAATTTTATAAGCAAAATGTTTAAATCATTTGTTTCTTCAAACCAGTACAGTGTCCAGTGTCACCCACCTTTCCTCCTTGTTACTTCTGATACAAGTTGCTATAGCAACTTGGTGTTTATTTAAGGATGCAACTGCAGAAAAGGAAGAACAAAAGTGGAAAAAAATTAGTTCTTTGCATATTAAAATTCAAATTCTACAGAATATTGCCAAGGGCTTGAAAACCACAGAAAATGCAGCAGTGGCTTTTGTGGGTTCTTGTGTAGTTTCAGGAGGGCACACACTGCTGCCATGGCTCACCAGGCAGGGAAGTGATGGTCCAGACTATGGCAAACACATGATGCTCCATTCTGCACTTCACTTTCAACTCTGTAGCTGTCTTAGTACCTGGGCACTACCTAAGCACTAAACCAAAACCAGATAGAAGAATGGGCAGGGTAGTGTTGGTAAATGGCTGTGTTTTAACCAGAATGTACTGCCTTAGTCCCTGAGTTTATGAATTGCTTCACTGTGTGTTCCTCTTCATTGCTCTTCTCTATCCTATTCTAACTTAATACTCTTGCATTTCCATGCTCACACCTTTTTTTTTCTCTTGTCTTTTTTAACCTGACTCATATTTGCAACGTTGTAGGCTCAGATGTGATTAAGAGTCACCAGATGGTACTACTGGAGATGGTTTTGCTGATCTTATTTAAAGTGACTTACTTGAGACCATTTCCTTCCTGAAGAAATGGTTATGGCCAAGCATGATACATTGCCAGTCTCACTTGTGGAGAGGCTGACAAGTAAAATCTATTTTGTCTAAAGGAGGTTTTTTTCTCAAGCCTGATACATGGATTCTGCCTGTTGGTTACATCTACACAAGCAAGCAACCAGGAGCTTTGTAAATCCAAAATCAATCTATGGAGAAATTCACCTCTATTATTAAATTTGTTGGGATTCTAGAGAGACTTGTAAAGGTCTGACCCTGTTGGGAGCTGGGAAAGTCAAAGCAGCAGGAGAGCTCTGCTGGATCCCTGACAGCCTACAGAAATGTGCTGCTTTGGAAATCAGTTCTTTATCAAAAGGCTTGCAGGCATATATTGCCTGCCACAGTTAAAATGGAAACATATTTTTTTGTTTCATCATGCTACACACAGTCATCAGGAATAGAACAATTCAGTCTGGTAACAGTTTTCATTCCTTTTCATTTTGGAGGGGGGGAATACTGAATAGCTTTTTGGTTTTCAGTTCTTGCCTTGTTCCTCTAGTCTAATGTACAGCTTTTGGCTGGTTTTTCCACCACCACTTAAGTAATTTTTAAAGCACAGGAAAATGAGTTTTTCATACAAAAGGGAAGAGGTGTTTCATAAATAAGGAAAAGCAGGAGTTCACTTTTACTGCAGTCATTTGTCACAGAAAGGGCAGGGAAAGTGAACAAGATCTTCGATTGGTGGCATTTGTAATCCTCTCCTGAGTAACCAGTCTCTGTTGAAGAACTACCTCTTGCTGCATCTACAGAGAAATCTGTAAAAGGGATCTTGAGAGGCTACATGCTTTATTAAAGCATGAAGGAAAAGAGATCTAGACATGCTTTCTGCAACCTTCACATTTTCTTCTTGTTGTTTCAACAAGCCTTTAATGCCCAGCTCCCTCACTGTATCCTCAGTGTCCTAGATAAGGATCCCTCTGATAAAATGAAATCTTTTCAGACCTGATGCAACTGTCACCTAGGTAGTGGGACTCTGCCCATAGAATTGGTTAGCAGCCAGGCTGCACCTAGAGGACCTGATGTTGCAGACTGGAGAGCACAGGCTGTGATCTCTTAGTAGCCTCATTTAGCAGAACAGCAAGCCCATAACCTCCTCACCTCTCTCAGGAGAGCATGGAAGTGTTTCCAAGTGACCCCATGATTGTAATGCTTCCAAAGTTACTTCATCATTCATCAGTCTGAAAACTGAGTTAATTGACAATAGCAAGTTTTGTGCTGCAAAGGAAACAAAAGAACATTTTCTTGCCCTGAGGTAATTATTGTTTAAGCCTTGATCCTGCCAAAGTTTATGCACTTGCTTAAGTACATAACTAGTTCTGCTTGCTCCTAATTCAATCACTCAGCCTGTCCTCAGTGACTCCTCCAGCCATGGTGACACTGCTTTCAGGCTGAAGGTGCTGCAGAAATGTTTGCAGCATTCCTGGCATCAGATCTCAGCTCTCTGGAACTCTCTGGAACATGAATAATGCCATGATCTAGGTGGGTTGGTGCAGGACAGCCCTGAGCAACCAGTCATGGTTAACTTTCCAGCTAAGCACCGTGCAAAGCTGGAAACACCATGTTGATGGGGAGAAGTGGAAGGGATTGGAGGTAGATTTGCAATGGTTGTCTTCAGCTGTATAAAAATTAAGCATCTAATCCAAACTAATTGTGAAAGCTCTTTTAGTAGTCAACAGAGTGAAGTTGAGCATCTCATCTAAGAGGTCAAGGTGGTGGACATATCTTGCTCCACTGATGGCAGATGGAGGCTGGACAAGTAGCTTAGGGAAGATCCAATATTTTTACAGGACTGAATTTAGGTAAGATGAATGCTGCACTTAGTGTTTGATAAAGAGAATCTGAAAATGGGGCATAAGTTTTGCACATGGGCAAGCATTGACACTATTGCTTCTCAACCTTTTGTTGTTCCCACAGCACCAGCCCATTACCAGTGACAGAGGCAATGTCAGGACTGACATTGGTGTCTGACAAATTCTCTTTTCATGTAACTTTTAGCTAAAATCACTTCAACAAATTAGTAAAAACTAATAAATCTCTTTAGCAGCAACTACACATATACAAAACAAACTTAGAATGTGGGAAAATGTGTCCACTCACTCTTTCAGACTCTGATGCTCTCTTACAGTAAACCAATTAGATGATTTTTAGCCCTGGCTACTTTGGGAGAAGTCATCTATAGCACACAAACACTTATGGCTGGCCACATGGGCCTTGGGTCTGGAGTGAGAAAGGGAGGCTAGAATTAAATCAGGCCCTCTTGGGCTTTATGGTCATGATGAGTGGAAGTGAAAATAGAGGGGAAAAAAAAAAATCAATCCCAACACTAGAAGCATTTAGGATCCAGATGACTGTGAGCTCGAAGTAACATGGAATTCAAGCTCCTATTAATTTGCCCAGTCTCTCTCTCACCTTATTGTAAGCCTTGAATCATTCAGATTACGTCAATGGATTCAAACTCATATAAAATTAATGTAAGATCTCAATGCAGCCCAAAGTCTCTCTGTTAAAAGAAATCCTATATGCAAGAGCTATTTTTTTTCCCCTGTATTTTCCCCTTTAAATCTGAAAGAAAGGGGTCCATTCAGCAAAACAAAAAGCAGTTATTCAGTGTTTCATATACTGACAACATTCATTCTCAGGAAGTCTTTGTTGATTGTGCCTCACATGTATAGTAATAAAGTAAAAGAAACACAGAACTGTGGTGTCTCCATATCCTATAGATGACATGAGACTATTGTCCCATTCTGTTGAAACAAAGTGCTTCTGCTCATGGAGAGTCTCCCCAACAACACTAAGCAGTCACCAGAGGTCAAACAATATCTTTAGCCAATTAAAAATAGCATCTCTAGACACAGCTTCATTCAGATGCTCTTTCTGGTTTGGTGAGTAATGAAGGATAGAAAATAAGGCAGATGAAATGTTGTATTACATTGACATAATGTATGTAAACAACAATTATCTCCTCAGTGCAAAGTCTGAGATGTATTTTTTGTTTCAGTGACATACAATCAGATTGGAGTGTAATCTATCTGAATGCTATAGTTAATTTTCAAAGTGTTCAGAGAATTAATATGCATGTGTGCATATAGATTTAGAGTCTATATAAATATATGTTTATGGATATATCTGTATAAACATGCATAGGCATATAAATAACAGCCTTAAATTACAGACATATGAAAAGTCTTACATTAAAAAAACCTGAAGACTTTTAATGCAGTGTAGATAGCACACAGGAAAATCAAATGAGCAAGAATGATTTCTTCAATTTAGTATTTTTAGTATTAACTTTAGAAATAGTAAATATGAGCTCTAATGGGAACTCTCTAATATTCAGCTGCCCACTGGAGACCTTTACAGTTAAAAAAAAGTATAAATGAACCTAGCTGCCTGATAATGTAAAAAATAACCTGCTGTAGTCAGCAGAACAGAGGAATGCTAAAACACAGTCAGTATTGCAGGGTCCCTGCTGAGTTTGGCTCTGTGCAGCTAATAGGCTCCAGTCAGCCTTGGGCTGCAGCAGCTCCTGTAAAGCAGAGATGGAAGCTAGGATCCTGGCAGCACCAACAAGCAATTTGAGCTTTAGCTGCTGTGTTCAACAGTTTCACAAAGCCATTTTCCTTCTGTACCCTTAGTCAGGCTGAGAGTGATTGCTGGTGCTCTGTCACTGTCCTCACTTGAACGTTTACTATGTATTTTTCTTTCATTATTTTCTAGACCATTTCTTTTGCAATGCTGAATTTTGCAACACTCAGTCCCCAAAGTCACAGATTCTCGTTCCTTTTTCTGCACAGCTGTCATTTCATTTGCTATGGCACTTTGGAGGATCTTTGACCTCTCTGGTGAATTTTAATCATTTTTCTGCCACAACCCTTATGAGCATTTGTATAGGACTTTTTAATTTCCACATATTTGATTTCCTGATATTAAAGAACATTTCACTGCTATGTTTTGTAAATCCTTTGCTAAATGTGTTTCAAGCTTGATGATTATTTCAGTGTTCCCCTTAGTTCTCCTTGTTGTCAGGAAGTGGATCCAGGATGGATGCTTCTCTGCTAAAACTTCTCCTTCCTGTTTCTTACCCATTATAAAATAATGAACTTCTTCCAGTTGCCTTCAGGGTGATTTTTTCTGTATGAACTGGACAGATGTGTCTGTTTATTCCTAGGTGTATGGAAACTTAAACCACCTCAAGAATGTTGGTGATCTGAGCAGACTCTAAAACAGACCTGGGAACTTCTGGTTCTTACTCATGCTTTTCTTCCCTTCTTATTCCACCTTTGCATTGTCCTCTATCAGTCTTCACCCCTGCTCTCAGGAGTTCCCTGACTTAATTTATGACAGCAGTAACTGTAGCACCAGTATGTTATATCTCTGCTACACCCATTAGGTTGGCAGAGCACAGTTCCTGCCTGCTTTAGCTGCATCAGGAAAGCCAGGAATAACCTCTAGCACTCATTATCACCTGGTTCTTTCCTACCACCTTCTACTTGTCTGCAAATACAAATACTGCAAATGCTAGGGGGGAAAAGATAAATCTTTGAAGCATCTTGGAGCATTCAGAGGAACAGTGCAAGTTTGTTTTAAATAGCTGTGTATTTTTCTCGTCCAGAAAGATTGGTCTGACAAGTAACTTTAAAAGTAAATAAACAAACAATGATTCTGGCCAGTGGTGTGTATTATAAACTCTAGAAAACCTCAGAGGTCCTTTTGTTGCCTTCCTGCTGGCTCTGAGGCAGGTAAGGACTGCTAAGTGCTATTCCCAGAAGCCTTCTGGCATCAATGGACAGGCTGGGAAGACCCACATGCTGGTTTGGCTTGACATAGACCAGCAAACAGGCAAAAACAATCAATGTTCTTCCAAAGGGAAAGGAAACAGTTTAGTAACATGCAGCAAGCATGCTGCAGGATCCAGCCCTCATTCCCAGTGCAGCTTTTTGCCTGAACACTCTCTTGTAAGGTACCTGAGTTCAACAGCACTGAGCCACATCAAACTTGGCTCTAAAGGAGTTAAAAACCCAAAAAGGCCACATGGTTCTATAAAGGTATTAAAAGAATCCTATTGACTAACCCAGTGTGTTCCTTGCTGCCCTGGATATCTTGCTTATGTGGCTGCCAGAAAGGGAAAGACTCCTAATCTATCCCACAGCCAAAGCCTGGAGAATTAAACCCTTTGTCTCAGGAGCCTTTTACCTTCTCACACTGCTCTGAAAATCTGCAAAGAAATCAGAAACGGTGGATGTTCTTGCCTTAAATTTTGTGGTGCTGTGTTCCTTCTCTTGAAGATGCTCCTGTTCACAGCCTGCCTCACAGAGAAAACACTGGAGCACTCTATGGGGTTGAAAGCTTTTAATGTCACTCTTGGAGCATAGGCTCAACATGGTCTTCAACTCCAGCAACAAGAACAGTTAGGAGACAGTGGTGCTCTTTTGCACAACAGCAATTGGTCTTACACGTTATTGATGGGCTACTCTGCCATTAAGGCTACAAAGGACATGAAATTTTGTGCTTCAGGGCATAAACCAGGCTCTCCAACAGCCTTGGCAGCAGTGGAAACTTACCAAATAAGAAGATTATAACCTGATAGTCCACTGTGGGGATTTGTGTGTCTTTCTCTGAAACATTTCATGCTGGCCACTGCTGGAGACAGGGTATCACATTGGCTGGACTACTAATCTGATTTAGAATAACAGACCTTTTATTCCTATCAAGCACGTCTCAGAACAGAGGCAGGTTTCAACTAGTACTGGTGGCTATGAAAGACTAAAACTACAGCCCAGTTTACTCGCAGACACCTGGCACAATTCTTCTCAAAGGGAATATTGTGTGGCAAAATTTTACTTCTGTACCCATACCATGTGATAGTTTCCAAATGAGGAGCAAAACATCAGGTGTGTACTTCACCATTCCCAAAGCAATGATGATGAATGGTTTCATACCTGGACAGCTAAATTCACGTGACAGTTCTACAAGGGAGACTTAATGGAAATAAGATTTGTACATCTAAGTCCAGGATTAAGTCCCCAAAGTGGAACAGCCCTTTTAGCTCTCTGTGTTGCTAGCACTCCTCCTGAACAATGCTACCCTTTTTGCTTGATCCTTGGATGTAAGAAAGATTTGTTTTCAGGTGTGTGTGACTGTAGTGCTTGCTCAGGGTTTATCTGCAAGCTGATTCCCCTCTCAGCCTGCAGTTACACTTGTGCAGGGTCCCTTGTTCCAGTCAACTACTGCAGAATGGATACTGTTAAAACAGCCTTTCCTAATACATGCCAAAGAGAAAAGATCTTTTTCTGCTTTATATTTGACCACACTGCATTTCAAATACATGACCTCACCTCTACAAAACTGGTGGGATTTATGTGTTATTACATCTAGTACAATTTCTACCAGGACCATTTTGCAGCAACTCTTTTTATTCATTTGTCTAGTACACAATCAACCCAAAATGACCTCCAACATGTATCAGTTGTGCTGGATCCTCTGTTTGTTTGTGTTGGGTCATCATAGCTGAGAACCAAGGGAAAAACAAAATTAAATCACACAAATGTGATATAATGTCAACTGTTGAGTAAACTCAACACTATGAACTTTTCAGGAGAGAAACTGGTATGTACCAGTCCCAGCTCTCAGCCTCTCTTCCTGATACCCCAATCACTGCCTCCCAAAAAATACCATCTAAGCAAAATAGGCTGACAGGGAGGGAGTGATGTGCCTGAAGTCACACAACATGTGACATCCCAGGATTTTCACAGAGGCCATGTGTGTGGGACCACTCTTCTCCCAGGCATCAGACAAGGCTGCTTGCTGTCAGATCAATCTGTCTTCTGAAGTTGGTGGTTTTGTGCTGTTTTGGAGCAGAATATAAAGGATTATAATCTCTGCTAAGGGATGGTGTCTTGCCACGGGTTGCCTTTGCTGCATAAAGTCCTAAAGAGCAAAGGCAGCCGTGAATTTTTAGTATTAAAAAGGGAACAACTCTTAATTTCCAGTGGGTTTCTATGAGATCTGTCCCCAAAGCAACCAGGCTGCATCTGTCACAAGCTCCATCTACTTGATTTTCTTATTTCTTGGACAGTTTTACAGTACCAGCATACCAATGTGTCTCTCCATACCCCTCTCTCAGAAGTCCTACTCATTACTTCAATAGGTTTTTTTTGTAGGATTGTGTTGTAGCTTCCAGGTCGGATGCATTTTTTAGCAGGCACAGCCTTTCTTTGCTGAATGCTGCTATGCAGGAGCAGCCTGGAATAGGGAATAAAACACCCATTACACACACCATTTCAGAGAACGTGGATCCATAACAAATGTGAAGCCCTTCAGGGTGCCCTTTCTCCAGATGCTTCCAAGTTGGAAGTCACCATTTTCACTGTGAAGGAGCTTGTTTGATTAATAAAACTACTCAGTTTGGAAAACAAAAGAAAAGAAAATCAAGACCCTTAGTATTTCAAACCCTAAAAAACAATGTAAGGAATGAGAAATACAAAGAAATGGTGTCCAGGCCCAGTCTTGTGGATCTAGGATGCAAGAAGAATAAAACAGTAGCATAAATATTTCCTTCTTTTAAAGTTTCTATTTTTGGAAGCTGTCCAAGGGTACAGCACAGGCCCACACACTGGGAACAGCACCCATGGAGAAGGGCTGGAAGAGTAGCCCTGAACGCCCTGGAGAAGCTGCAGCCACCCTTGCAAAAAGCGACGATTTCTGCAGGATGTGCCTGAGTGGCGCTGGGGGTGGTCCCTCGCTCCCTGCTACCGGGGCAGGGTAGCGGCGCCGAGGCCCAGGCAGTGCCCCAGGAACCCCCACGGTACGGACACCCCCGACTCGCCCTCTGCGCGCTACCACCGCAAGGCTAGCGCGGGACGGGGGTGAGGGGCCCCCACGGGGACGAGAGGCCCCGCAGCGAGAGGGAGAGAGGCCCCGCGCCCCGGCGAGCCGCTTCTCCGCCCTAGCAACAGTCGCTACGGAACAGGGCAGCGGCGGGGCGGAGCCTGGCTGGTCCCGCCCCTCTCCCCTCGGCGCCTACAAGCCCCATGGTGCTGTGCGGGGTATCGGCGTGTGACGCGCCGAGAGCGGGGGAGGAGGGGGCGGAGGAGGGCTAGAGAGGGGTTCGTCCGTCTCTCCTGCCGTGTCCCCTTCCTGGGCTCGGCAGACGCCATGTTGGTTTGAGACGAAGATGACAGGGGGCGGCTGCGGGCGAGGATCGCGCTGAGGGACCAGTACCTCCGGCTCGCAGCGGGGCGAAGCGAGCGAGGCTTGCGGGGGGGGGGGGGGGCGC
>VWZO01017579.1:219839-420979 GCA_013396975.1 Bucco capensis
TAAAAGAAGGCAAACAAACCAACACCAGAAGAAAACTATGTGTTTCTTTCAGAGATTGAAAAGAACACTGTGTTTCATCTAAAAAAGAACAGTGCTTCAAAGTCATATACTGTAGCATTGGTTGGTATCTCCTCCCTGGAGTTACGAAATGGTAATGCTTTGTGGTCTGGCAGAGATCCACATCACCTTCATCTGTTTCTGATACTTAACATATATTCTAGGTGGTACTACTTAATCTGTCTCTGGGATCTGACTTATCTTTTTAATATAAATAATGGAAGAGTGGTGAAATCGTGAAGTGCAGTGTTAGTCAAGTGTGTTTCATAGCTGGAGGTGTAAATTTAGAATTCTCTGCTTAAAGGTAGTTTAGTGCCAATCTGGATGTGAATATATGTGGTATATGCTAGTGAGCCTCAGGACATTTATTGTAAATTATATTACTGTAAAGTAATTCTTCTAAAATAATAGTCCTTTCCAGTATTTCTTTTAAGATTAAATGCTGTCTAACATTTTTTCAGACACAATTATCTTTTATACACTATAAGGGGCTGACTTGAAGCCTTTGTATGCTTTTAAAGCCTGAAACGACTAGTTTTGCAGTATTTTAATTTATTTATAGAATTCATATTTGTATAGGCAGTGACACGAACATCAATCAGAATCAACTTAATTCTTGGGATAGTGTTCTGTGGTTGTATTTGATGCAACAACACATTACTGGAGACATTAAATCTGAATATTGATGTCATTTTGCCTGCGAATGAAGATACTTTTAATCTGTGCAAATGAGTTGCACGTGGTAAGAGCTGTGGGGTATGATAGTGAAAGCTTGGCTCTCACTTCTGAAGCTGAGTTAGGGATCTCTGGTGGAAACAAAGTTTATTGGACTTGCATGTTTTAGCAATGTATAGTTACTTTGGGCAATAAACCCTGAACTTGCAGAAAGCAGTTGTTGTTTCTCAGAAATGGTGGATATTATGGAATGCAATTCCAATGAAATATACTCTTCTACTAGATATCTCTGCAGCAGAGTTGCAGGGAATGAAATCTTACGGTTTGAACTGCAGTCATGCAGGAATAAAATGGAAAAAAGATCAAGATTTTCTTGTGGGTTTGTGAGTTTTATTATTTTTTTAATGATGTCATATATTTTAGTCAAATTTTGTTGAAATTCCTCTGACCAGCTCTGCTCTGGTGCACCTTCCCTGCCTCTCCATCTTTGCTGTTCAGTGGGTTCATCCTGCATGACTCTCCCAGCAGTTCTGTTAACCTAGTGTGGTGTTTGTTGATGGGAAGTTTTTATTCCAGAAGATTTGTTATGGACAGAGAGTTAATTAAAGTGATGTAAAAGTCGATAAAATATTTATACATTGATAGATGCTTCCAAGAACACTTGGAGAAAGGTTGTATCCATATTTGTTAATAAGTTGTAAAAAGCAAGTTTTGAGGCTAATATTTTAGGGGAAGCTGGTTTTTTTAACCTGCTTTGCTGTTAGGACTATGTTAGTGTTTCTTTCTCTATTACTGACTGAGAATCACATAATTTGGCTGAAGTGTTTTTGTTGATCTTTCAAAGAAACTGAAATTCTGAGCACTTTATTATCAACTATTGCCTTAATATAGCTGTCAGTTTTCATGTTGCTACTTCTCAGATAGCATACTATCTGTTTAAATCCGAAGCAGTCTCAAGAGGACAAAACAAATCCACAGCCATTTCTGCTATTCAAGGACATGGGGATTTAGTTCTGTTCTTAAATTCTCTCCCTCAAATTCTGTATGTATTTATGTATTTATTTATAGGAAATGAATGTAGGAAAGTGTCAGCTTGGCCTATGCACAGAGCACAGAATTCTTGTCAGTCAGTGCCCTTATCGGCAAATGTGCTGCTTGGGAAATTTCAAACTCAGCTAAAAAAAAAACAAACCAAGAACCCTCACAGGCTAGCACCAAATTGAGCAATTCAGAGTGCTGACTAATGCCAGATAAGGTGAAGGTAAATAATTTCCTACCTTTTATAGTTGATTCTGCTGCTGTCTGCCAGCCCTGACTTTGCTTAAGTAAGTGTCCTAGGTTATGAATTTTATTTATAATGAAGATGTGCTTAGGAGTGATTTTGTTCCCTTTTGTTGCTGTCTTCTGGGGGGAAAAAACCCACACACATACAGCACACAAAACCCTCCAAAACCAAAAACAAAATCAACAACAACAAGAAGCCAAACCTCCCCCAAGGTTTTTGTTTTATCTTGTAATCTTAGCATGTAGAAATGGAGACGTGAGGGAAAGAAAATTGACACAGTGCCTTTATAAGTACAGTTTTGAAGGTTTTTTAACTACCGTTGGGTTTGCAGGATATGGAACCTAGAGAATTATACTTGAATAAACACAGCATTTTCTGCTGTCTTTTGTATCACATAATAAGTTTTTCTTAAAAAATCAGGTTGTAACATGATCCAAAAAATGACATGCAGTTTTTAGGAAGAATTCTTACTCTTTGTTGCAGGAGTTTGAAATTTCTTATACAAAAATCACTTACTCATAACCTTAAAATATAGTAGTGTTTTGGTTTTATTAGGGGAAAGCTAACAGTTGTTTCTGTGCTGCTGTATTGGAAGGTGTATTGGCTAACCCTAGAGTGTCTGTGGTGCTGTTAGGGTAAGGCAGAGGAATCTGTTGAACTGTTTCAAAATAGTTCTTGCTGGAAAAGATGGTATTCATTTTGTGTTGTAGGCATTTTGGACTGCTGTAGAAGTTTGTAGAATGGGCACTGGTGGTGGCTCAGAGGAGTACAAGGAGAAGCCAAATCAAACCATCTAGTGCCAAAGGTACAAGCTCTGAACATAGCACAAACAAAAGCTTCAGGCTTATTTATGGACACCAATTTGCTATACAAGCAGCAAGAAACAGTTAAGGAGTCAACATAATTTTCTCTTAGCAGGCATAGGTTTTGTATTCTTTGGGATTAAATTCCATTCCATGACGATGAGGTTTTTCCTGTGTCAGATGTTAACGGGTTTCTGATGGAGACATCCTCACCCTTTCTTTGCCTACCCAGATGCAAACACATCCAAATCTATTGTTTAATATTTGCATTTTCAGTATTGGAGCTGAATGGAGGTAGAAAAGCAGCATGTGTTCCTTTACTGAGTGGAAAAAATCATAGAGATGTGTTCATGTAAACATGGTCTCACCTTCTGGCAAAAGTCAATCTTACATTGCCAAGTAGAGACTTGACAGCAATAAGGCTTCAAAGACTTGATTGAGTTGTCTAAACATGGAGGTTAGTGCCTGTTTGCACGTGCCAGTGTGTCCAGGATGGCCAGAGAGAGCAGGCAAGATCCATGTCCTTCCAGAGGAGCAGTTGCACTGGATGAGGGCAGTACTTCACATTGCCTGAAAATAACACTGGATGGATGTTTTTAGGTAGCTCTTTTGAGCTGTTGGGGATTTGTGAAACCTCACTTGCAAGACTTTCTTACTGGGTTTTGGTAGCTTGCCTTTTCCCACCTTAAATCCATTAAGTAGTGCTTCAAAATCATTAGGGTTTTTTTACAGTAAATCACACTTCTGCCAGCTTTTAGCTCCTCCAGGGAAAAAAAACCTCACATCTACAGCTGTAAACACTGCAATAGAAAGACAATTTTCCAGCATTTCTTTGCTTTCAGCATAGCAGCTCCTTCCCCTAATTACAACTATATTGAAATCTGAGTACTTGTAGGTGTACTACTGCTTGTTGTGAAGTAGTAAGTGTGACTGCAGATCTGTGCCAAGCCTGATCCAGCCTAAGCTGTTTCACACAACCTGTTAAAAAGAAGGAAATGGAAATTTATAGATGTTAAATTTAAGTTACCAAACAAAGGAAAAATTTCTGACAACTGGGTTAATTTTGAAAATTGTCTGAAATCCTTGCAAGTGCATTATCCACTCTCTCTGTAATTTGTGGGCTTGAGTGGTCTGTTCTAAATATCACAGCATAAATGTGGTGTATTGTTGCTTAAGTGTGTAATCACACTTGTAGATCAGGAGAGAAAGGATACTGTCAATGCAAATGCTGTGTTGTTTGAAAGAGACTGAATTTTTTATGCAGGAGTGGTTGAAAGAAAGTCAGATACATTTGGATTTTTCTTTATATTAGATGAAAAGAAGAAGCTACTTGAAGCTTGACAGGTCTCTCTTGACATTTGCCCTGAAATGTTTGCAAGATACTTCATATCCTCAGAGGAGAAATGAATATGAGTGGGTTGTAAAGTTATGCTAACATAATTAAATAATGAAGTTTCTTTGCCATTAAATAAGATATGAGTGCAGGGAAACTTGTTATCATTGCCCTAGCAAGGTTTCTGTTGTATACTAAATTTCATAGCTGTCATTTGATAAATGCATCTTACATTTATATTTTGGAGAGCAGCTTTTGAGTCTTGTGTGTTGGGAAAGGTTGAGTTCTGGATTGAATAAAGCCTTTATGCTTGTGTTTCACAGTAGCACTTTTCTTTGGGCTCAGTTGAAGTTTTGAAACATTAATTTTATGTGCATGGTGGGTTGTATTGTTTTGTGTGTGTGTTTGGAGTTGTTTTTTTTGGTGGTTTTGTTTTTAAAGTTAATGTAAAAAGCTAATGGTAATAAATGAAACTTTTCCAGCATAAGTTGTTGTAGTATTTGTAAAAGAAGAAACAATATCCAAGCCACTTCATGATTATCTTGGAACTAAACATATTTTGTCTCTCCATACATAAAGCCTACATCTTATTTTGCTGAAATGTTTCATGTTTTGGGGAATTTAATGTAAAGGAATCTTTCCATGGCAACTGTGTAATGTAAATAGATAGATATCTAAATATAGTCTTCATTCCTTTGACAAGACTAATCTTTGCATTTGTGCTGCTAGCAGACCTCTTTTGGATGGATGCTTTCATTACTGAAGGATCAATCAAAAGTTTATGAAGTAGAATTGATAAATCAGGAATGCTGGCAATAACACTTGACCTGAAGAGTCAGGTTTTTAAAACAAAACAGAACAAAACTGAAGTCTAAAGAAGCAAAGAACTAGCAGCCCACAAGTATGTTAATCCATCCATGTTCTCCTATGGATACATGGGCTGTTATACTTTATTATGCAGCTTCTATTTGTGGATAAGTGTATCATGATTGTTGAATGCAGGCAGTTTATTCAAGACTTTTATTGTTCAAATTAAGCTGAAAATGATCTTTAGGCTAAAGCTGTAACCTAGTTCTGGATTTCCATGCTTTCGAAAGCATTATATAGTCAAATCTGTGCCTATGTATGTCTTTGTTTAATTCTCTTTTCTTCTCTTTGAAGATAGATGATTAATAAATTATTTTTAGGTTAATAGTTACATATCAATGAGTAGAATGTGCAAAATATTTTGTCCAATTTTAGGGTTTAATTTTTTGTGAAAAGAGGATTTTTCATCTAATGTAATGGATTAGAGAGATGATCAGCCTACCTAACTCATGCTGGCTCTGAAGTATCATGCACATTTGTAGCATCAGCACACTACCTATGTAAGGAGAATTGACTGCTTAATCCCTATAGGCTTTTGTATTTTTAAAGTTTAATAATGTTCCCATTTCTCTTTCTGGAATGATGAAGTCTCTGTAAATGAGCAAATTTATTATTAAGATGGGTACAAACGTTAGATATGTTTAAAGTTCTAATGAAGAATTGCAGTTAAGCAGTTCTGTGTTTTGCTTGGCTTTTAAATTGGTGAAATATGGGGGTGTGCTGACCCCACATTGAGCTTAATTGTTGTAGTATTGAACCTCCTGGTTAAGGATTCACAGGACTGGCAGGCATTTATTTGCAAGTGGGAGGAAAATCCCTAATATAAAAGAATGTTTTCTGAGAAGATACCTCCCCTTTTCCCTATACTGTGTGAAAATACTAAGACTTTGATTTATAAAGTAATAAAAGGAAATGATACTTGTTATATAAAACAAACAAATCTCCTTTCCCCCCAAATCCTGTGATGTAAAGCCAAGGTGTGAAAATTTGGTGTGGTGGCATGGCATTACATGCCAAAAGGTTCTATATAGAAGGTATCCTGGCAGATGTGAGCAAGGGTCAAGTTTTTATTGTTTGGGGGTTTTTCCTAACAAGCAGTATAATATCCAGACATGCCTGTAGCTTTTTTGCTTGACATACCTCTAACTCTCTTGCTTGAGGTACAAGAAACTAACCTTAAAACTCCTTAATTTTGGAAGTGTGGCCTTTTTTTTTGGCAGAGAGCAGAAATGTGGAATTGGATGTAATCTATAGAAACATGAGTGTAGGTGCTGAACACAATGCTTCGTTTTGTTTCCTTTGAGAACTAGGCGAAGGCTATGCTGTATCTCAGTTCCGTTAAAAAATGATATTTGGAGACTGAAGCAAAGACCAATTTCATAACCTGTGCCACCATCTGTTAAATACACCAGGAGCTTATTTTTTTTGCTGGCTGGGTTTAGCCAGCTGTCTGTTTTGCACTGTTGCCTGGCTAGAGGCATGCATTGAAGAATAACACAGTAGACTTGCTGTGAGGAGACAAAAAAAGCTTTTTTTTTATTTTCTTCTGAGGCTCCTTTAGCTTGTCTGACACTTCCTTATATTTAGTCTCTGGCTGAGGAATGTATTTGAAACCTTTCCCCTGTTGCACTCCTGTAGTCTGTGCTTTCATCTTCTCCCGCTTAGGTCTGGAGCTCCTCCACGGGACAGAACATGTGCCTTTTCCCCAAACCCTCTGTGAGGCATGGGGATGTATTTGCTAGCAGCAACCCAAAGTCCCTTCTAATCCTATTGACATCTAACCCAAGTGGCATTTAGTTAATCTGTCTGGCACTCTCCTTTCTTTATCTGACCCTGTGAGATGATACAGCGTTCTGAAACTTTATTTTACAGGACAAGGGGCGATGGTTTTAAATTGGAGAAGAGTAGATTTAAACTGGATATTAGAAAGAAGTTCCTCCCCACGAGGGTGGTGGAACACTGGCCCAGGTTGCCCAGGGAGGTGGTTGAGTTCCCATCCCTGGAGGCATTGCAGGTGAGGCTTGCCAGGGCTCTGGGCAAGCTGCTCTAGTTGGGGATGTCCCTGGCCACTGCAGGGGGGTTGGACTAGATGAGCTCCAGAGCTCCCTTCCAACCCAAACCATTCTAGGATTCTATTTTCTTTTAGTTGAGTGTTTCAGGATGGTAACAGACCACTAGAGTGTACTGAAATGATTTCCTCTTTTAAAATGTTGTCTTCATGATAAATAAGACCTATTTGATAATAGTGAATGGTGTCAGGGTGATCTGGCAGGTTTTAGTGTTACATTGTTGTTATGCTTAATTACAAGGGGAAAAACTCAGTATTTACAGAAGAAAATTGTTGCAGCTCAGTTAATAATTCTGTTTTGCTGTTCAGTTTGCAGCAAAACAACCTGTATTCAGGAAAAAAGAAGTGGCAGAAAGTGGTTTAGAATTAGAAACTAGCTCTTTACTAACTGCAGCACTTCAGAGCTGGCTTTAGCTCTAAAATGTAGCTTTAGAAAATCATTTTATGAATTCCACAAGAGTTTTGCTTTTTTTTAATACAGAATCACAGAATGCTAAGGGTTGGAAGGGCCCTAGAAAGATCATCTAGTCCAACCCCCCTGCCAGAGCAGGATCACCTAGATGAGGTCACAATATACTGTAAAATACTGTAAAATTTTACAATACTGTAAAATAATGCCCAAGTAAAATCTACCAGAAGTCAGTTGAAGAAGCAATGTGAGGCAATGCACTGTATTTTTGGGGTTTGGATTTCATGAGATGCATTGTGTGCTGTGTCTGATCCCTCACACCTAGAATGGCAATGCTCTGTTCATTGGCTCACTCCATTCTGTCAAGTTGAGACTCTTGGGTTGGGAAAGGATTTGGCTTCACTTCATGTGGAAATCCTTGTTTGTTTATTCTTCATCAGAGAATTAGCTAGAGGTGTCTGCACCACTTGAAAGGATGAAACCTCTGAATTCAGTGTTGGGGATGAATACTCCAGTATATTCTCATCCTATTCAGCTTCATTTTCTGGTCTTCTCAGAACAAGCAGCACTCTGTTTTGGTGCAGCTTGTTGGAGTAGCATTTTTCTTTTTCTCTGGAGTGTATATAAGCATATGAAATGAGAGCAAGAATTTGTCACTATTGTATGGAGGACATCTGTGCTACTAATCAAGCTGTGGTATCAAAATATTTGAAATGCTTGCTATTCTTACATGCATGTGTCAGTTGGATAAACTGGACTTGAGAATTAATTGCATCTAGTCTCTGCTGTCTGTGCATGGTTTGCTTTGGCTTAACTTTATTGGCCCAGCTCAGCTGAGGCTTATTCTAGGAAGATCAAGGACCTCAAATCTATACTTTTAAAATCTCCTTTGCCCCAGCTCTTGTCTTCAAAGTCTCACTGGAAGCTTTGTAGCTAAAACCAGGGTATGTAAGGTGATTGCAACACAGGCCATTTATCTGTGTTGCCAGCAAGTGGACCAAGCACTTAATGCCTTCATTCAAGTATTTTGATGAACCAGTGGACAAAATAAGCTCTGTTCTGGCAATTTTCTCCTTCTGTTTTCCCATCTAGTCAGTTGTGGCTATACATGACAAGCCATGTTGACACTTGTCCTCCACTGGATGTGTTTCCATCATGTCCTTACAGTAGGATTTAATTAGTGGTCATGCAGCCAAAAGAGGAATTGACTACTGAGTGATTTGCTGGAGGAGTAACCTACCAGAAATTTCTCTAGAGCTTTTCCAGATGTCCAGCTTCAATCTAATAATCTGATGATATTTTAGCTTCACTAGACCCCACCTGCAGTACTGTCACCATTTCTGGAGTCCTCAGCATAACAAGGACATGAACCTGTTGGATTGGGCCCAGAGGAAGGCTGCAAAAATGACCAGAGGTTTGGAACACCTCTCCTATGAGGAAAAGTTGAGAGAGTTGGGGTTGTTGAGCCTGGAGAAGAGAAGGCTCCAGGGAGACCTCATTGCATCCTTTCAGTGCTTAAAGGGAGCCTATAAGAAAGGTGGAGACAGCCTTTTCATCAAGGCTTGCTGTGATAGGACAGGGCGTAATGGATTTAGAGTAAAGGAGGGGAGATTTAAACTGGATTTTAGACTTACTTATATCTAAGGAGGAGACTTTTTACAGTGAGGGTGGTAAAGCTATGGCAGAGGTTGCCTAGAGAGGTGGTAGATGCCCCATCCCTGGAAACAAGGTCAACTTGGACAGGGCTCTGAGCAACCTAACCTGGTCATAGGTGACCCTTCTCCCTAGATGATCTAAAAAGATCCTTTCCAGCAGCTCTAACCATTCTAGGATTCTATGATCTGCAAAGGGGAGAAAATGGGAGCATCCCTTTGATTGATAGCCTGCATTCACACAGGTTCAGGTGTAACAGAAAATGCACTGTCTTTATGAAAGAACAAGCTGGCTGAATGTTGGAGATCCCAGCATGCTTCCATTTCTGTAACCACCAATGTACTGAGATGATACCAGTCTCCAAGTAGCATTGCAACAATGAACATAGCTGAAAGGATTAGTGGCCTGTCAGGTAAAACTATTTATTTATTTATTTATTTTAGTGAATTGAATATTAATGGTAAAAGGCATATGAATACCTCAATAGTCTTCATTATAAATAGTTATTGCTGTTGTAAACTTCAGATGGAATTGAATAACCAAGAAGAGAACTAAGGAGATAAATTCCTTTCATTTTAATAGCTTTTTGATGCAATATTTACTCACTCCTTTCTCACATTCCTGGTGCCATATTTATGAGACATTAATCCTCCTACTGCTGCTGCTTTGTATGTGTGTGTGTGTGTGAAAATAAATCAGAGGAACAGTGAGGAATCTGTAGCAATAAACACCTGTTGGTCTGTCAGAGGACATGATTTTTAATGAAGATAAAATGTGCATGTGTGTGGGAGGCATTGGAGGTGTTCACCTGTTCCTGCTAAGTTTTGTTTAGCCCTTCAGCTATCAGTTGTAGTACTGTCACATTAAATGTACAATACCTCCAATCTGCATATTATCAAGCACTGTCATCCTTACAGCAGGTTGTGAAATTACCAGGCAGTATTTTAGGTGATGTGACAATATTTTAGGTAACATTCTTTCCTTTATGACTCCTTGTGTGTCCATTTTGCTATCTCAACAGGCAATGGGTTGGTGAAGAAAAGCACATTTATGGTATTTACATATCAAGGGAATATGAAGGACTGCTTATACCTGGTAACTTTTTTGATCCCCACAGATTTACAGGAAAAAAATACATTTATGCCTGTCACTCAAAGAATTTCAATTCTGGAAATTAAATTATGACATAAGAAAACACTCAAACCACCTATAAAGCTTTGTGTGCATAGTAAAGGATCTGGGTAATATTCTAGGGAAGTGAAGCTTTAGAAGATCTTTATTTTAATGAAAATGGCACTGTGGGTTTGGTTTTTTTTTTCCCCTTTGAATATAAAGCCATGAAGTGAAAAGATCATGCTGTTTTAATGAATTTTAAAAATGACCTTTTCATATTCTTAGTAATTACAGGAAGAAATAATAAAGTACAAAAAAACCCCTTTCTGAACAGATATTTACTCCCTGCAATATGTTTGTCTTTCTAAACAGATCCAAATGAATTTACATTTATTCTCAGCGCCAAGAAAAGATTCTGAGTAAAATGAGAATAGTTTTAAAGGAGGTTCTATCCCAAGAGTTGAAAACATTTGGATGAGGTGCCTCTCTTCCCTGGACTTTTACTTGGCCTAAATGTCCTAAAATTCCTGGTCTATGGGCAAAGCTATGTTAATTCAGTTATTATGTAGACAGCCATATGGTAGGAGAAGAAACAGAAGGAGATTTTTTTTCTTTTAATTAGATAATGGTGGAGATGCTGTAGACTACAGCATCCTACTGTGCCAGCTGGAAACTAGGCCGTGCCCCTTGCCAAACTGCTGAAGCTTCCCTTTACTGAGCTTTCATCAGGGTTTTTTTACAAGTTCCAGTTCCTCTGAACACAGGAGTTTAGGCCATGCCAATAATCAGGAAAATGAGTAGAGAAGCCAGTAGAGTGCCTTGCTTAAACAGGGAACTGGTGCTTGGCTCATTAAGCTGAAGAGGTAGTGCTTAATAATTGGCTTCCTACCTGCAGGTCAGTTACAGGTGTAGGTGTAGGACCTACATTGTTTAATATCTTTACCAGTGACCTGGAAGAGGAGATAACTCATTAGGTTTGTGAACATCAAACTGCAGGTGCAGTTGATCTGCTTGAGGGCAGGGCTGATCTTCAGATGGACTCCGGGGAGGGCTCCATCCATGCTCTTCCCAAANATGGCTCTAGAAACACTGAGCTTTGGACTTTTCTCCAAGTGTTTATTTCACCAGACTCTTTGATAGAGTTTTCCCAAAGCACTCTATGCCTTTGCTAGCCTATTGTCTAGCTCTCCATCAATCTTACCATCCGAGGAGATGAGGCTGCCTAGGGAATTCAACTGTTGGACTGATCTAAGCTCTGAATCGCCAATGATAATATGGGGATGGTGAAAAACTTCTTGAGGTCTGGTCCAAGATGGCGACACACGTGCAGGGTCTTGCGATCGCAGCTGGGTTCACAGCCCATTTCTTGCAGCAATCCCCCCACCTACAGCCTGGACATGCAGCTCCACTGTGGCAGGATGGCATGGAGCGGATGGAAGCAGACAGGACCTAGGCAGGTTAGAATGGACCTGCACTTCATAAAATTCAGCAAGAGCAAATGTCCTGGGGAGGAGTTTCCTCCAGAAGTGATGCATAGTGGGGACTGACTGGCTGGAGTACACAGTGGGCCAGAGAGGGGCTGCCAGTGTGTTTTGGCAGCAGTGAAGGCATCCTGGATGATACCAGGAGCATAAACCTGTGAATTAAGGGAAGTCGTTGTTCCCCTTTACTTGGCACTCAGTAAACTGCATCAGGAATACAGTGACTAGCTTTGGACTGATTTTCCTGGACCACACTGGAAGAGGAAGTGTGTTGATCATTGATCAGCTGCAGCATGTTCAGAAGTGGCCACTGAGATGGTCTGGGCTAGAAAACACCTCCTGGGAAGAGAGGCTTAAGAAGCAGAACTTCAGGCTGTAGAAGAGCTGGCTTTGGGGACACCTACCACCAGCATCCTAGTACTTAAAAGGATGTTATCTAAAAGATGGATCCAGACTCTTTCTAGAAGTAAAAAGGTGGGAGGGTGAAGGACAGTGGCTGTAAATGGGAGCAGGAGAGTTTTTTAATTGAGAAAAAAAATGCTGTAAGAATAACTGTTTCTGTCTTGTTTTTGTTTGTGAAACAGTTTTGACTCATTCGTAAACTTGCTGCACATCTTCAGTGTTTAGGTTTACTTTCCTGTACCCTGTTGCTTGCCTGAGAAGTCTTCTGATCATAACGGTAAAATAAATTCCTCCTTTTCCTAATCCATGGTGAACCAAAGCCACCCCACACAACTTCTGCATATGTACATTTTCTCTTTATTGGATAACCAGCAGAATATGCTGGGAAGTAAAAGTTCTTCATAAATTGGCCAAATTCTTGGGTTGAATAACTGCTTTGTTGTTAATAAATTACCTTGAAATAATTTTTAATTATCTGGAAGTCAAGTTAGAATTCAAAAGTACACTATTTATAATATTTCTAGTAGAAAACATAAATGCTATAAGGAACACAAATACAGAAATGGAGAGAGAGGGTACCAGTTAATTGATTCAGCTACAGATTGAATCTAGAAGACCTCCCTTTTGTAGCCAGATGGTTTGCCATATTTTATTTCTGGAAACCCACCATGACAGGGATGCTATCTTTTTGTGTTGTGTTCCATATGTAGTTGCTTCTCCTGGAACCTCTTTCATCTTTTTTATTTTTAAACTTTTTTAAAAACCAAAAATCTCTAGCTTTTTAAAAATCATGAACATGTTTAATCTCTCCCTTGAAGCATCTTAGTTGATACCTCAGAGAATGTCTTCCACTGTGCTAACACAAATATGCTCTTCCTTTCTTGAAGATGGAATTGCTATTTGTTTTATCAAGTAGTTTCAATTGGTTTTGTTCTGCTACTAACAACTAAAGAAGACTTAAAACTTCTTGTTCTTCCTTCTGTGCCTGCTCTAATGCCTATAAATCTTGGAGAGAAATGTCAGCTTCAACTACATCATCTGTCTGTGTCCAACATTCATTAAGTCACACACTTGTTACTAACATCTAAATGAGATAAATGTGTGTGTGTCACTTGCTTGTAGATTTGGGACCAGGCATGACAATCAATTACAGCTTTGTGGGGGGGATAATGGATTTGAGGTGGTCTGTCCTTCAGGGATGCTATACCAGTATTTTCTCTTGGTTTGTTGTTGTTTTTTCCTGCAGCATCTTTATTGCATCCTCTTTAGATGACTTAAACTCTCTCTTACTCTAAGCTTTCTTGTAGATATTACACAATACTCTGTCTGTGGTATTTTGCTTAGTTGCATTTATGCCCTCATCTCTGCTTCATCTCTACTAAATATTTCCTTGTTCACATACAGAACTATCTGCTGTCAGGTTTGTATGAAAACCTGTAGTCCAGGCTTGTCCTCGTGGTCCAGCTAAAATCTTTCTGTCCCTCTGACACATTATTGATTAGCTGAAGCAGAACTGGGGCTAAAGCCATCTGCTTTACCTGTGGTGTGGTTATGTGGGCACTGTTGGCTTTCTGATCCATCACTTAGACCTGTAATCTGGGGGTGATTTTTTTTGGTGGAAGGCTTTAATGAGATCTTGATCTGAATCTTTCAGGTTCTTGTTTCATAGCAACTCTTAAGTAACAGAATCTCTTTAATTGTCCCTACAGCTAGAACTCTCCAGATTCTCCTCAGCTCATCTCTTTTTTTTTTCAGTTGCTGCAGCATTCTTTTTCTGTGGCCTCTCTCATATGCTTTCAGAATGATCTGCAAAGATATAAAAGTGATGTTTACATTCTTAATATATCTGGTTCACTATCTCTTTCTTCCCTAGCTCATGAAAAAGAGATTGCTTATCTTGGTGCCATATATATGTGTTTTCTGCTGGGTTGTTTGGCTTTCAATGGCATCTGCTCTTGCATATGCACTTAGTGATCCAATGAATGCATCTTGACCTTTATTCCATGCTGCCAATTCTCTTCAGAAAGAATATTGTGTATGTCTACTGCAAAATTAACATTTCCCCCCCTCCCCCCTTAATATCTTGTGTGAATTTCTACAAGGATTTTGGCAACACATAGATGATGTTCTAAAAACACCCACAAGAATATCTACAAGACCATAGTAACAGTCAGCAGCACTCTCTTTGTTTGTCTGTAGGATTTTTATACTTCCTTGGCAATCTGGCATTATAAGGGAAAGTTTCTTTATTCTAGTGACAGTTAAGTGTGTTAGACTTGATTTCTAGGCAGTATTGCAATACAGATAAGTAAGGAGAAGGTGGACAAGTGTCTGTGTTTAGAAGGGGGAGAAAAATAATATTCAAGGTAATCTGAAAATTGTAAGGTATGCCTGAATGGTGAAAGTCTTGCTCAGCAGCTACTCACAAAAATGGGACAATAGTAGTAGATACAAGTAGGACAAGAGTTTGAAGGTAAAATTTAATTTGGATTGTGCTGAGACTCAGCTACCTGCAGATGAAATGAATTGTCAGATATGTAGGAGACCTAAATTGAGGGGAAAGTGGTTCAATGTATAAGGTCAGATAAAAGTGTGAACACCAAGGAGTTACCTTGGACTGAGTGCTGGTAAGTGAGGTAAAGATAAGAAAATTGATAGGAAGCTCAAGTGTTGTAAAAGGCAGGGAGGGCAAAGAGCACACAGGATGACAGCAGTTTGGATGAGACTAGGGATTAAACAGAGTGTTTTATTGCAGCTCTTGTTCACCTTCTGGAAATAAATTGGGTTTTGGCTTCGTGACAAGTCACAGTCAAACACTAAGGGTGATGTAATATGCATTTTCTAGTGATTTGTGCTGTTGCACAAATCTTGTTCTTGAAGGAGCAAGAACTTACCTAGAAAAGATCAAGTTAATTGTATGAGATGACTCATAAGGGAAGCTGAATATGATATATAATGCTTGTATAAAGGTTTCCTCAGTGTTGTGCAGCAGAAGCAGCAGCCTAGGGAGCTGCAAGTCAAACTTCCAGGCACATAGAGATGATGCAGAGGCATCTTTTACAGTCTTTACCTGTTGAATCAGTGTTAGTTAGACACTCAGCATCCTTTCAGAGGACAGCTTGATTGATTGAAGGAGAGGGGAATAAATGAAGAAACACTGTGACTTTGTCTCGTGTGGTTTGCAAAGTCAGTTATTCTTCCTTCCTTGATGAGACAATAACAAAGGAGTATTAATTAACAGTGTATTTTCCTTTGGAAAGTTTGGAAGTCTTTAAATGAGGAGTGTCTGTGAGTGTAGCTTGTGAAGCAGAGGAGTGAGATGCTTTTGAGTGATGTCCCTCTACTCATTTACTTCCCACAAGTCCCATCCCTCTGTGCAAGTGCTGTGCAAACCACAAAAGAAAGAATTAGTAGGCAAGAAACATTTAGGTTTCGTGTTGTAGTTTACAGAGTTCTGAAGAAATGTGTTTTCTCTCTATGTACGTGTGCTTTGTGGTAATGATCATCAGTATTTAAAGAAACTTCCTCATGCAACTTAGACTTAGTGCAGACTTCAGCTTTATCTCTCCATGGAAATACCACATTGTGAATGATGTTAACCATTAACTTAGAAAATGTGTTCTGAGTAGCCATGAGTTGTTATTAGCCCTTAAATTCAAGGAGAAATGTGAAATTCAGGTATATGCAAGGGTAAACATGCTGTGGTTTGGGGAATATAAAGGACACTTTGATGATTAAATACAGTCTTTCAAAATAGAGCAAACTGGAGTGAGCCACGTGCTGAATTACTACCTTTTTGGACATGAAAAATATGCTTTAGCCTTTGTTTGGGGTAAGAAAAAGGATGGGAAGGTGCTGTGGGAGTTGATATCTCTGTAAGTAGCCTTTGGGCAGTAAGGCAGGTGAATTGTAAGATCTAAAAGACATAAAGGCTGTGTGAGGTAAGTATTCAGTAGAATTTACTAGTTTGATTTAATTGAGGCAAAAGTTATAATTTAATAAGAATAATTCCAAAATGATTGTCATGACTTATGTCAAATAGAGCTGTTAATTTTCAAGAGCCAAAAACAATTATATAAGGCTGAAGAACACCATTTGTTTAGGGGCACTGTTGGAACTGAGACTGCCCATAAGGATTTTATTCCTTTCTCTGAGATACCTAGAATAGGATTGTGTCAAACCTAAGAGTCCAGCTGTGCCAGTGTCCTTGACTTGGTGTAAGCACTGCTCAGCAACAGCTAAAACAGTATGTTACCACCATTGTTCTCATCCTAAATCCAAACCACGGCACTGTACCAGCTGCTAGGAAGAAAATGAACTCTATCCCACCTGAAACCAGGACAGTTAGATCTTTGGATTGATCTTTGTTGGTATTTTTTTATTCCTTTGCATTAATCACAAGAGGCAAGAAAAGTTCTAAACAACTTCTTATCTCCCCACCTTCCCCCAAATGTTGTTGCTTTTTAACTTCACCCAATGTTGCAAAATAGCAGAGATGACTTTGTTGTACTTCCATGTTAAATTCTGCATTAAAAGTTAAACATGGCAAAATTAACAATTTTGGGAACTTCTCAAATTATCTCCAAATAATACTTAAAGCAGCAGTATTGCTTTTTAACAAGAATAGTCACTTTTTGTTCTTTTACTGCTTAATCTATTTTCTTACATTCACTTGTGTTTGATTTCTGGTTTGGAGTTTCAGGTCATTTGCCCTTCTCTTGCACTGATTGTTGGAGAATATCTTTATGGAGACTTATTCTTGTTTTGGTATTTAGTCACCTCGTGGGAGTTGGACTTGATGATCCCTGTGGATCCCTTTCACCTCGGATTGTTCTATGATTCTATGAAGATTGTTCTATTGTGTTAATCTAATCCTATATTCCAGTATAATGTATATAAGTGTTTTGAATGTAAAAAAAAAATCACATTTGTTAATTTAAGGATTATAGTTTATTATGAATGGGAGTCCATTGTCTTCACATGTAAAGAAAGAAAAACAGATTATGGAGAAAAGATGTGTTTTCTATTCCAGAGTCTGGATAGGTGAAAGACTGTGAGGTCTCTGCATACAAGCAATCTTTCCTCCATTGTTCTCAGAATATGACAATGTGGCTTTTGAGCTTTGACTGGTAGGTAATCACAATAATGGTTTCTTCTGCAGAGAGCAAATAGTACCCTGATGATTTTACTGATGTGCTTGGAGAGGAAGGTGAATATGATCAGCTGGTTTGGTACTTGCCTGAAAAGCTAATTAAACTTTTTCTTCCTGCTGTTGAGGCATGTCTTGAAAGATCCAAAATACCATGGGTTTTGAAAGGAGAAGTTTTGCTTATTGTCTTTTACAGTTCTCTGTGTTGCAGTTTTTATGGGATGAAACTAGTTTTTTGCCAGCATAATCTTTGGTATTTGATTGAGAGTTTCAAAACCTTTGGCTCAGAGGTACTTGGGGCAAGTTTTTATTGGGGCCTAGCACATTATAGGTATATTTAACTGATATTTCTGTGAAAGGTTGCAGGTTGAGAGGCTCAGACAGTAGTGAATACCTAGGCTTTACTTATTCTTAACCTCATGGCTGTGAATATTTGTGGCCAGTTGCTTTTCATGACCTACAGCCTCATAGGCTTCCTGTAGCTTTACAAAGATGGTAGCTGATGGCCCTAAGTCTCATTCCATGCCATATTCATCACCATGGTACTTGATTTTCTTCCTTTTGCTACTGTGCTGTTTCCCTTGCTGATGATGTTCCTTTGTTCTTTGCAGTCTGAAACTGGGTTGGATTTGTTTGGTGGTTGGTTGTGGTTTTGTGTTTGGCTTTTTTTTCCCTGTTGTTGTTTTGCTTTGGGTTTCTTGGTTGTTGTTGTTTGGTTGGCAGTTTGTTTGTTTGTTTTCCAGGGAGACAATTTCCAGGTTTTACAACTTTTTGTAGCTTGTTTTTCTGCCACTTGTACCAGTTTCCTTTGTCATTCTTCTCTGAGTTGCCTTCTTCAGTTGCTTTGTAGTGGTTTCAAACTTTTTAGTCAAGTCTTCAATTAAGTGTAATTTGGTGGTCATGATTTATTTTTATTTAGAGTAAATCAGAACTGAACTCTCAATGAGCTGACACACTACCAAAAGTATTTCCAAGATGACAAGATTGCTCTTTCCTGTGATGTAGTGGTGTAGTATCTGGCACAGTGTACGCTTATCCCAATACACGGTGTTGATGCAACACTTGAGTTGGTATCATTGAATAGGTTCTTTGTTATAAGTAAACAGTCTTGCATGTTGAAGTAATCAATGAAACAGTTCTATGCCCATGAGAATTCATTATGTTCTTTGAAACCTACTTTGTGAATGAGAGTGCTAATCTGAGAAGTAGCTGATGCCACAGTTGTGTCTGGCACCACAGAGTGTGACAGTATCACGAGTCGTGAGTTGATGCTGATTGACTCTCAGCTGAATAGTTGCCCAAGTCGTGGCTAGCTTAAGACAATAGTTTTCTTGATAGCAATTTTGTATGACAAATGGACTTTTCTTTCTGTATGCCGGACCCTCCTTTCAGCTTTGTGTCATGATTGGTCTCCTAAACTCTTGGGAAGAATGAAATAGTTCTGAATATGTGGATTTCATTATCTTCCTCTAGAGCAGCTGTACTGTCTATACTGTTGTCAGAGTATGGGCTACATCCTTGGTAAGAAAGAGTTTTATCTACAATTGTGCTACTGTGATGTAGTTGTGACTTAGTAATTAGCTAGAAAATCAGTTGGCTGATAGCTTGGAACTTTAGAATTCTATCACTGTTAACATCATGTTGTGTTTACAGAATTGTTAGTCACTCAATACATATTTCCCCAATGAAAGATTCATACTAATGGATGTTGTGTCTCCTGACAGAGAGCTTGCTCAATTCTGTTATACTCTTCTCTCCAAAAGCATAGTTGCTTTACCTTGTATCATGTCATGACAGCAAATGGAAAGAGATGACCTGTTTCTGTAATGGAAAGATGTTTGTTTTTTTTCTCTAATGATTATTTTTGTGAACGATTGATCATCATGGCAGACATGGACATCTGTCCACAACTCTGAGTTGAACATGTTGAGTCCCAATAAGAAGGAAGACCTTCTGCCTTGTTTGTTTTCTGGGAGAGAGTGTTTACTGTTTCTTGTAACATCAAAGTAATGCTTCAATTGAGATAATTGCAAAAGTTTAGTAATTGCCTGGGAAATAATTCCCCATTAACTGTAGTTAGTCATAAGCAGTGGTACCAGTGAGATTTTTCATAACATGGTCAGTCATTGATGCTATCTCTCTAGACTGTCATGCCTTTGCCTTAATGAAAAGAGGGGTGAGAGGGTCTCTAAAACCCATTATATGTAATTTGTGGAACTAGTAATAAAGCATTCCTAGTTTTTAAAAGTCTGTTCTGTAAACAAGCTACAGCCTGGAATAATTATATATAAAGAAAAACAAGCTATCCTAAAAAGCTAACAATCTGAGTACATGAGGAACAAAAAGGGAAGAGAAAGACAGGTCATTGCCATGTTTTGGAGAAATTGGACATGTGGAGGTGATGAGTACTATGTGCTAGCTGTATTTGACTACATGTGCTAAACAGATGAGGACAGGAAAGTTTAGGATTTCAACTATGACTTCGGTCTAAAAGTCATATTATTATAGCAAAAGTCACAATGTATGAGGAGAAAAGCCTGTTAAATGGTTTATTCTCTTGTTGCCTATTTATATAGATTCAAATAAATCAGTTCAGGGAAGTAATACTCATTCCTTTTTTTATGTTTGTTTTTAAGATAAGAATCATAGCTACTTAGTGGAGTTTTCAATAACATACCTCTGTAGTTGTCCATTCACAGTGCTTTGTAAACCATAATTAAGATGCAAGCTACAACACATGTTGCCCCAGATTCACAGAAGCCAATCTTATTCACTACTTTGACACAGAGCAGATGGCTTGGTATAGTCTAGCTGTTGTTACAATAAGAACTGAGAGTCATTACTGGTGTTGCTTATAATCACTCCCAATTAAAAGACTGTAACTCCTTCAGGAAGCCATCCCTATTCTCCCCTCCTGCTATGGGTTTAGGGAGAGCCTAGACTAAGGTGATATTTATGCTTGGAAGATGCCTGACTATCAGTTGGATCTGAAACTTGTGCTTTTTATATTTGTATGCAGATAGATTTTTCTAAAAGGCTGGAACAGAACACTTTTATGTAAATTGATGCTTTTTGTGTAGACTCTAGGCATACAAGACAAACGAAGAAAGGAGAAAGATATTAAATCTGTGCTCTCTAAAAAAGCTTTTTGTATTGTTTTTTTCCCCCTCCTCACTGAAATCTTCTGTTCTTTGAGGAGAAATTTAATGGATGAAAAAGGCTGAAGGTACCTTGCCAGGCAGCTGCAGTCCATTTTGGAAGTGCTTGGCTCCTGTGGTGGCAAGTGCTTCACAGAACTGTGTGGTAGAGACATACAGGGATACTGCAGCAGCAACTATGTCATCCAAGGAAGTTGGGCAGTAAGCTTACAACTAATAAATTGTATGTTTCTGACTCTGTAGAAGGCTTAACAATGCCGAAGAAGGAGGAGGCCAAATGAAAGGGCAGTGTTGACTGTCATTAGTAGACAGTCTGGATGTGCTAGTGCTCTTCATGATGGAAAGAGGATAGGAATTACTATTAGAGTGCCAGCTGGTTGGGAGAAGAGAAGCACCTGACTAGCATGCAATAACAGGAAGGTGGACAAGCTATGCCTTTTAGTATTCAACAGTGAATGCAGAGCACAATAAATAACTGAATCAGACCTCCATTAACTTCAGTTGACTTCAGCAAGCTTAGCTTGGCGATGAATTAGTGCCATGATGTTTAAATAGAAGGAAAACATGTAAGCTTTCTATAAATGACTTATTATTTCTGTTGAACATTAAGGTTAACTCATTGAGGAAGGACAAAAAGGAAAGGTAATGACTGTTCATTGTTCTGTTCTGAGAGGTACAGGAGTAGGTCAGGATCAAGCTGTTTGCTCTTCAAGCGTTGTATTCTGAGTAAATTGGCATAAGCATCACAATCCTTGATCTCTTATGACATAATTCAGTGTTTTCTCTGGGCTATTCTAGGGGGAAAACAATGATAAAATGTTTTGTCATTCATATCTAAGTTGCTTGCTTTCACTAGAATAAATGAGATCTATTGTCATTGAAACATCCATTTTGCTTGAAATTTGAACTGTCTTTTGCATCAGAGACAAAAATACATAGTGCTCTCTCTCCTGCTTTTAATTGTCACAGCTACAGTGATTTACACAGTGCTATGTAATGGCAAAACTTTGGCAGACTGCCATGATACACAATAAACCCAGAGAAGCTAGGAATTGTTAATAACAAATTGAATTTGATGATATTTTCACCCAAGTGAACTGAAATGCATCTCGAAGTCAAAGTGCAACTCTTTGTCTCTTTCATGCTTTAAAGGATATGTAAGACTTTTAGGTTTTTGAGGCTGGCTTAAGACTTGAAAAATTTAATACTTCAGTGCTGACCAAGGGACAGAATGATACAAGATCAGGGACCTGTCAGCAGAGTCCTAAAATGACTCTAGAGTGAGAAGCTGGAAACTTGCATCCTGTTGCTGGCATTTCCATTGGGTTGTAGGTCCTGAAAAATCTTAAGGAAGTATTTTTTTGTTCATACAACATTCTTACTAATGGTTTAGAGCTGATGTGAGAGGACTTGGGTCATAGGCTGGACTTGATGATCCTGGGGGTCTTTTCCACTCTTGGTGATTCTGTGATTCTGACTTTCTGGGGACCTGGTCACTATTTGTCTTTAGGGAGTACCCTTTTTACCTAGAATTTTCAAGCTATGTCTTCTAATTTCAATGGCAAATAGTATTTATATGAACTGTAATCCTCTACTTAGTCACAGTGTGGTTTTTACACCACACAGGAGACTGCATTAAAATGATGTAATGCAACAGCTATTGCAAGGTAAACTAAAAATTGGATTCAGAAGGTTGTTTCCTTGCTCTTGCATTGTGTCTCTTCTGCTCCAAATCAGGCTATTTTTGTGCTTGGTTGTCCCTGTCCCTTTTTTGGGACCTGAGGAGTAGCACATTTTGAAAACAGGCTTTGTGTTGGAGATGAATTTGTTTCATGACATGATGCTTCTCCTCAGAATCTTTATGTTCTCATAAAGAACTAAGGGGTGGGCCTTTCATTTCCAAGAGAGTGTGTGTGGGGGGGAGGTTGAGTTTTTTTTCCCCTTTTTAAACAAATGCATTTTTATTTTTCTTGTTTAAAGACTTTTTTTCCCAAGGAATTTTCTAAATTGGCTAGGTACTTATGCCTTTTTGGTGAGAATTGCAAAATGAATATATACTCTAACATTAAAGTGATCCTTTAAAGTGTTCCTGTCTCACATGGTAGAAAGTGGGAGCAGGGGGAAGAGCAATGGGAATTCTTCAATAAAGATTAGCTCAGGAATTCAGACAGCCAAATACATGTTCATTATGTTGAAATAACATAAGAAATCACATTTTAACAACAACAAGACCAAAGAAAAAAGAAACCTACATGTGTTTCCTGGAAATTAGCACGTGGAAGTAGATGATATCCTTGCTCATGTGCTGCTTGCAATTATCATTTGTTTTGATTGCCTTCAGTTAATAATAACTCCCTTGAAATGTTCATTTTTTTCCCCGTTGTATTCTTACTGTTTGGTTTATGTTCACTTTTTTTCCCTCACTGAATGTAATTTCTGGTCAAATTGAAGCTGATGTTTGTTTTTATCCATGCTATAACTTAAAAATTATTTTCATCTGTGCCCATGACCTGTTTTGGCTATAAAATTGTAATCCCTCCTAGTCTAGGTCTATTTTATACAGTTTTCAAAATTTCCATTATGCAGCAGGAAGCTCATTTTTCTGTCTCTGTTTTCACATAGTGCACAAACAGAGCATTCAATAGACTCTTCCCTGCCCATCATTAGTTTATTCTTTGTAGCCCTGAGACAGCTGCATCTGAAACTGCTAGGAATGTGGGTTAAATCAAATTGTCTCTCCCACAATTTGTTAAAGGTAAGAAAAAATTGATTAGGGATTAAAAAGGGTTGGAGGGTATCTGTCTGCCCCTTGGACAGGGAAAAAGCAGCCATATATGAAAGTGGTTCCTTCAAAATGTATTTTCTTTTTTGTTAGCAGCAGCAGTAGTCTTTGTTTTCAATTCTGAGATGTTATGCATTTTACAAAAGAAGCATTCACAAACTTGGTGATCTTAATCTTTGTTAAAGATGACATTGAGCTGTCCAAAATAATGTTTGAAAATATGACATAAATATTCTCACTAATAGAATACATGAGAACCAATGTGGAGTTTTCTCAGAATTAAATCCAAATTTCAGTCAGTGCCTAGTGTTATCATTATTCATATTTGAGAAGTGAACTTCTGAGCTTTAAATACTAACTGATAGGAGAACAAGGTGATGAGGCTTATCCAGGGGCAGCTCTTGAGAAGAGGTAGCAGGGTGGTAGCACAGATGGTGTGTGCTGATTTCACTTTCAAATTCTGGACTCAAATATTGGGATGTGTGGCATTAGAAGGTATTTTTAGGGAGCTAGAGATTGAGAATATAGAAACAGACACCACGTTTCTCTCCTACTCACACTCTTTCTCACTTCAGAAAGAAAACTGGGAGTGCTCTTCTCAGCAAACAAAACAACAACCCACACCAAAAAAAGACAAAACCAGCCTTGTCCCAGGAGTGCTGATAGAATAGTAAAGGGAACAGTAACAGAAACTCCACTGAAATCCATTGTAGTCTACTGACTATTTGTTATAGTATCTCTACTAATTTATTTTGAAGAGCAATGTTTCCTAGGTATTTCTTCTTAAAAGATAGCCCTGGGACTGTTCAGAGGATATTGAAGAATATATTACCATTGTTCCTGTGTTGTTTGAACTGAAGTGAGGGAATGGATGAAGTGTGACCAAGCACTATCATTTCAAGTTCAAGAATGTCCTGGTTTCCATAGAAACAGCTGGCTCTATCACAGCTACCCAGTTTAATGCTTAGAGGATTTTGCTTTTCTCCTCTCAATAAAATTTGATTATGCCTCATTTTGGTTTTGTCTTTCCCTTCACTTCAGAATTCTCTGCAATTCCCTAACTTAGATTTTAGTGCAAAGTTGCCTTAGCCATTCCTTGTTTGATAAAGTAGTTGCACATAAAAACATAATGTCTTTGTAGTAATCTAAAGATGTGTATCTAACTGGAACTGGTTATGAAGTTCACCTTAGGCTTGAATAGTGATGATGTGGGGTGCTGCTACACTTTCATGATGCCATTTTGGGGTCACCCTACTTCCACAAGTGATATAGCTTTGAATGAGTGATGAAGGTCTGCAGCCAGCTGGCAATGAAACTTCAGAGTCTTGTTCAGTCACATCGACAATTTCTATTACTTCTCATCTTCCACATCTGTTATTTCTCCTGACATGAAGGAGTTTTTTGAGTGTTGCTAAACATCAATTGCAGGTATTCAGCTGAGGAGGTGCAGTTAAGTTACCAGTATTCCTCATAAACTGGTTAAAATAAGTGTCTAGAAGTGTGATTGATAGAGATTGGTCATTTTTAAGTATGTGGAGGAAAAGAAGGTTATTAGGAGTGGTCAACATGGATTCACCAAAGGGAAGTCATGCTTGACTGATGTGATGGTGTGACTAGCTGGATAGATGAGGGGAGAGCAGTGGATATTGTCTATACCTGGACTTCAGCAAGGCTTTAACACTGTCTCCCATAGCATTTTCATAGGTAAGCTTAGGAAGTGTGGGTTAGATGAGTGGACAGTGAGATGGATTGACAACTGGCTGACTGACAGAGCTCAGAGGGTTGTGATCAGCAGTGCAGAGCCTGGTTGGAAGCCTGTAGCTAGTGGTAGAATTATTCAGTTTGGAAAGGACCTTGAGAAATTTTCTAGCCCAACCTCCTGCTGGAAGCAAGTTCACCACTGAATTCAGACCAGGTTGTTTGGGACTTTTTTGTCTTGATAGATATTTTTATAGATAGGTGTGTGTGGGGGTGTGTGTGTATATAAATAAATATAAATATAGGTATATATATATAAGCACCTCTATAGATATCTGTAGATATATGTATAATAATGTGTATGTATATATATAATAATGTATATGTATATCTATAAAAATACATATAGACATATCTATATCTCTATAGATATCTATAGAGGTGGTTATCTATATATATATACACCTATATATATATACACCTATATATATATATACACACCTATAGGTATATATACCTATATATATTTATACATATACACCTATCTATAAAAATATCTATATATCTATATCTCGATAGATATCTATAGAGGTGCTTATATATATATATTTATAACTATATANTGGGATTTGTTTTGGTTGACAGTATATCATCTACACTGAACTTCTTTAATGTGTATGTGATGCAACTGATGGGGTAGTTACTGGAGCTGTAATGATGAGGTTGGTGTTGGCTGTGGTACGAGGGGAGAGAGGGCAAGGTTTGCATGCTTGAGGTCACAAACAGAATGTTTTATTATATAACTGTACAGAGAGGATATGGTCCCCAAGTTGCATTTAATCCTGTTTCCCATGCTGTGGCTCTCGTTACTGATGAAAGCAGTTAAGATTGCAGTTGGTTCTATAATGCAGAAGTATGAGGCTATGATCCTTACCAGTTTGCTGGAATTGCCTTTGGTAGCCTGAAAAAAAAACCCAACAACCCAAACCAAAATAAAAATCCCTTTAGGATGATATTCATTATGTCCTCTGTGTAAAAGCAAACTTGTCAGGGCCATGAGAACTGTGAAAGTGTTTCAAGACCAAAGCTCTTTTGACAAGAACAGGTGGAGGTGCTTGAAGCATACAAGACCAAGATTCCTTCAAGCCAGGATGAGCAAATGTAAATATAGATACGTAGATACCATGTATATGTGCATATATATATATAGACAAACATGCAAACTGAATGTGTCAGTGGCATGCTGTACTATAAATAAGAAAATACTTTAACCTTTCGTTAGAGCAGCTGTTTCCTTGCACTTGATGCAACATCTGCTTGACTGATTGAAGGCTTTATTTTGGGCTCCTGCTGGTAACTCTTCTTTTTTTTCCCTTTTGAAATGAAAGTATTCCTCCTTCATTTTACACATACTTTGGAGTACATCTTGTATAAATTATTAATTTACCTTGATGTGTCTTCAGCACTATTCAGTTATCCATCTTGGGGAGATGAGGAGGGGGTAAAGGAATTCACATTTTTCACTGTTTTCTTTTTTTTTCTCCACTGTTCTTATATTGATTTTAGATTGTATATTAGGTGCAAAAGTATTACTTAATCCAGTTTTCTTATTTCTCTGTGATATTATTCTGTTTTCTATATTCACTTTTGTGTGCCTGGTAAAACTCAGCAAAGAGAATAAAAAGAAATGGGTTCTTTTAATGTTATACTAGCTGAAGAATAACTTCAGTTCTATATGTATGATGTGCCATAATCATATTTGAAGTGCTGAGCAGGATTAATCTTCTGGGTGTTTGGGGTTTTCTTAATCATCTGCTTGTAGGATCCAAATCAGACAATTCTAGGGAGCTGATGGTTTGGTGTTATGTCTACTACCTAGCAAAGTGTTCCAATCTTCAAACCAGGCAATCCCCACCACAAATAAACTACATAGAGATGAAGGAAAAGAGATCCTTAAGATAAACTGCATAAAATCAGAGCTGTGTGACTGCTTGGCCAGAAAGAGAAAACTTGGAGGGCAGGATGTCTCAGGAGCCAGTTGGAGTAGAGGAAATAGATGGAGGGAGATTGGAGTGAGAAGCAGGAGGCCTGTTGCTGGTGAAGAAGCTTCTCACCACTAAGTGCCTACAGCAGGCACTGCTGCCAAATATTTGGGGTTGGTTGGTTGGTTTGTTTTTTAAACAGACAGCCCATTCCCAAGTACAATAACAGTTTGTGACACAGTCTAAGCCTCCTAAATTTTTGGCAGTATGCTGGGGTTGTAATGAGATGCATTAACGCCTAAAGGATAATTAAAGATAATGAGGTATAGAGAAAGTGGAATGGAGCAGAGTACACCACACTCCTGAAAGCCAGAGCATGGCAAGCTGCCTTTGGATGAAAAGAACTTGCTACACAGACATTTTTATAGTTCCATCCTAATATGCACATAGTAACTGATGTGCTGTTGTATTGCAAACTGTTGGTAAATTAGGAGAAATTACAGAGGATTTGTGAGTGTGTATGAGGGCCTAACATACAGGGGGAAAGCAGCTCAGAGAGAGCTTGTGATTGGGATCATTGTAGAGCAGTTATCAGATCAGTCTTATGTTTCCTGATTCATTTAATGACCAAGGTACATGTAAAGAGATCTTGCTGCTTGAATTTGTAAATGACAGGATGTTTGAGAAATGCTCTTAATGTGGAGAGAAAGAAAGGTTATATAGGAATTTGGGGGCCATGAGCCCAGACATGGGGGAGATCTGAAACATCTTTGTGGTGCAGAATACTTTCCACCTAGCCTCCTTTCCCTTGGGAGGGACAGAGTAATAGGAATGAGGTGAAATTTTGAGCCTTGTGCTTTAGGGTTTTACAGCCCAAATGTCAGTTATAAGCTTGGAGGCTGAATAATTGAAAGGATCAAAGCAGAGAAGGGCACAGAGTAGCTGAGTGAAGTGTGTGGTGCAGTTCAGAAGAAGGTATATGTGCTCTTGGGACATAATCACAGAAGAGGTTTCCAGCAGACTGAGAAAATTACTGGTGGTAATTTCACAAGCAGCTGGTGAGACATCATTTAGTATGCTTCAGAAATAGCCATGTGTTTTGAGAAGAAAAGAAATTGAACTGTGCAGAGACAGGCTTCTTGGATGAATATGAGAAAGGATATCTCAGTAGAGAAAGCTTGAGGAGCTGGGCTTGGGCAGTCCAGCTAAAGAAACAGTCTGTGCAAGTGTTGCCTATACATACGTAGGGGAAGCTCCTTAAACTGAAAGACAATATAAGCAAGACAACAAGTGGACATAGTTTGCCCTATGCTAAATTTAAGCCTAACATTTTGAAGTTGTAATTCATGACAGTAGTCAGGGTTCTGGAGTAAACAGGAATAGTGGAATTTGGTCTGCTTTTTCTGCTAAATCTTGGTGAGATGTGAAAATTCCTTAATCATCCTGGAAATATCAGAGAAGATGGAACATTAATGTTTATAGCCAGATATGTTCTGAATTGTATGAATAACTGACCTTGACTAAACAGCATTCCTGCAGCTTCTCTCCTCTAAGGTGTTGGGGTTTTTTCCTGTGATTTCGTGGTATGCAGTGATACACTTAGAGTGGCTGTGGTGCTTTCTTAGAGACAACTGCTGCTTGGCTTCTTTCCTGGGCTAATGACAAAACTCATATTTTCTGAAGGACATTAGTAGGATGTCAGGGAGGGGAAGCTAGCCCTTTTATGCTAACTCTTTTTATTCTTGCTCCACTTTGAAATAGAGACTGCATTGCTTCTTGGAGGGGTCATTTTCTTCACTGACCTTGAAGTGTGCAGGATGATAGAGGTGGTGATTTGGATACCTCCATTATGTGCTTAAAGAGAGGTGGGATGAATCCAAGCCAAAGCATTCAAGAGAGAATAGACTATCTGGATAGCTTCTAAGTAGTGGTGAGTAGGTAACTGAGGCAGGGCTGTCATCTTCAGTGGATATGATGTGCTGAGATTATTTGACCCTGTAGAAGTCTTGAGAGCTTGGACATCACTGTAAATGTTTTTTAGTTGATCTAGAGAAGAGTTTACTGAATTCCAACAAAGAAGGCTTTGTTGCAACTTAACTTGAGAGCCACAGTTTGAGCTCGTGATCTGGCGGAAAAAGAAGTATCCAAGCAGTTAGGATGTAAATATTTTGCTAAAAGTTGCTGCAATTTAGGCTTGTGTAGGCTCAGCAACTGACCTGCTACTTGCTGTGGGCATTGGGAAGTGCTATTCACCCAAACACATTTTTGTGACCTTACTGGGAGTTGCTTGAGGAGCCAAAATTTAATCTCCTTTGCATTGTAAGTAATGCACTTAGTGAGCACTTCATACAGGTTATTTTAATACTATATGCAAAAGGAATTGTATTCAGTAACTTGCAAAGCGAAGAGAGCAAAACTGTACCTGAGGATGCTGATGGTTATATAAAGGAAATCAATGACAGATGAACTGTGATGTAGTGTTATTACTTGTATTACATGTGGATCTCAACCAATTTGCTTGGAGAGAAAGACAGTGGCAGAAGAAAGGCTCGGATTCAGAAGGCTAGCACAAGGGTTCAAGTTCTGTGGCAACTGGGAGTGGGGAAGGATGCTGCCTGACTCCCTGGTGTTTTGTAGGAGAAGCAGTGGGTGAGATCAGAGCTGAAAAATATACTGGAGGGAGTGTGCTAAGGCTTTTACTGAGGCTCACAGGCTATTCAGGTGTAGATTTCAATATTTTTAGCATTCTCTGAGTTAGTTTTTCAAGTTTACATTTTTCCTGTTTGTTCAAGTAGATTTGTTGCCAGTGTGTCTTGGCTGGATTTTTTTTTTTATACTCTACTGAAAGCTTTTTATTTTAAATGGTATACTTGCTTCAGTCACTACCTATCTGAATCTTCTAGTGTTTATCCTCAAAAATGCCAGCTGGTAGAATCTAACCTTAGATTATCTATGAAGAAACAATTTTATTGACCTCTTTGACGCTATTTTTAACGCCATCCGAAGCTGTTTTCTGAAATCATTTTTTGACCAGTTGTCTTCTAAAACCAATTGCAACTTTTTAACAACTTCAAAAAGGCCAAATTATTAATTTAAGTCTTCTCTAGATACATTCCTAATCCTGCATTCTTTCTTTGTCTCTTGTTACAGATCAATCTGCGCCTCATCTTGGTGAGTGGCAAAACGAAAGAGTTCTTGTTTTCACCCAACGACTCTGCTGCAGATATTGCAAAACATGTCTATGACAACTGGCCCATGGGTGAGTAGCTCTCTGACTTTGCCTTTTCAACTGGGAAGCTAGCAGCTTCCTTGTGTTTTCAAACTCTCACCTGTCAATAAATTGATTTCTGTTCTCAGCATTCGTGTATCTGGACATAGAGTTACCTAAAAATACAATTGTTAGGCAGATTTTTAGATGCCTGCACTACAATTAGATGCTTCCCCAAGCTGAAGTACTTCTTTCCCCTCTATCTTTAGATGTTTTTTCTTGATCAGTCTTGTCAGAGGATCTAGTTTATGTGATGACATGTTGGGGATACAAAACTTTGTGTGTGAGAAGAGCTAATGTAAAATATGACTTATCGCAGGAACACATTAGTGAGATTGAGTCCAAACTGCTGCTTCCTTACTGCCTTATCTTGGAAAGGATCTGTAATAATGATGGTTTCCCAGGAAAAAATTCAATATGAAAGCACATTTTAAGAGACATTGAAAGACTGAGAGAAACTGGTGTTGGTTGTATGAATGTATTTGCTGTTATGTAGGAATACTAACATCTGACAAAGGAAGCAGAAAACTGAAGATGTGTTTTCACATATGGGAATAGTTCCACAAACACAAAGTGCTTCTGTTCTCTCCATCTATGATTTCATGGGAAAATAGCCAAAACACAGACATAGCATTACATACAATGAAAGAAAATGCTTCTTTTGGTCTAGGACTTCATTTGAGTTACTGTTTTGATGTTAAGACAGACTGCTGTTTACATGAACTAAAACACAGCACTATCTGTTTGTGGTGCTTTTATCAAGGAGGTATGGTGGATGAGAGTTCATGCCAAAAAGTTAGTGTTGATAATTGATTTCTCTTATTTATTTATTTGTTTGTTAGGCCTTAAACTGGTCTTTGAGGTCAGAAAGAACAGGGTTTCAGGGGACTTGTTTGCTGGTTTGTTTTGCTGGGATGGAGCATTATGTACTTAGTAAAATATGTAATGGAAGGGGGAGGTTTTTAGTCCTCTGAAGTATTAGATTGCAGATGTAAACCCCTTTTACATTAAGAAATCTAGTTGATGTATGATGATATAGCTACTGCACATATTTTAACCTGGGCCTACAAAGTAGTTGTCATGATCAAATGTTCTTTTTGTACTTTCCTCTGAATTAGTAAAGGCAGAAGTGTTTTCTTCTTACTCCAGTTTATACCTGAATGTGTGGTCTTATCTTCCTAGTCTTGTGAAAAGCTTAAAGGTTGCAGGTTGAGTTTAGAGTTGGGAAGAAACTCAGACTTTTTATTAAAGAAAAAAAAGAAGAAGTAGAACTGGCCATGGAGGCCTCAGTGCAAATACCTGCTCTCCCAAGAGAGTGCTCTAAAACTTGATGAATATTGAATTGCCTCTGCAAAAAAGGAGTGTCAATTTAAGACTGAGGAAAAAAATCTACTTCAGAATAGTGTCTAGGTTTTCACAAACATTAGCCCACTAGCTGTTCTCAGCCTGAGGCTGCTTTTTGCCACAGGATTGTACAATAATTATCTGGACTTGAAAAAAAAAAAATTGTAGATAAATATTTTCTCCTTGGCTCATTTAGTCATCTTTGGAAACTAAAATTTGAAATTATGTCAGAAAGAACTATTTCAGGCAGTCAGCCAACAGGCAGAAATTAAAAGGATGGGTAAATTGACAGCTTAATGAATGAATACCAGTGCCAAAATACAGTCTGTGTGTCTTTTGGCTGCTGTTTTACATCATCATGGCACTGTAAACTGGCTGAACTTCTCTTTACAGCAGTACAGTGGAGTTCAGGCTGTATGGAGTAAAACGAAGAGGAAAAAAAACCACAACATCGTGATAATTCAGACCCTTAACACCTTAACCATTGAGAGCAGAGCAAAAAGGACATGTGCTTGAACTGCAGGACAAGTGAACCAGACCCTGAGTACTTGAAATTCAAACAGCTTTGGTTGCCTAATTTGATCTAATCTTATAAACTCGCACATGGCAGCACCCAGGGATATTGCAGCCTCTTCTGCTGATGCCAGCCCTGCCCTCTGCCAGGCTCTGGAGCTGTGAGGGCTCCTGCTGCCCTCCTCTCTCTGCCTCCTGGCTGTTTCACCCCTGAAGCCTCTCCCTACACTCTCCCCAGCCATGCCTTTTGTTCTAAATCCTTCCCCTTCTCATCTCCTTTTGTGGTGCAAATTGCTCCTGCCTGTATGTTCATTGTATGTTAGTGAACAGGTTGGTTTCTGTTGCTTGTCCTGATCCCTTGCTGAATATTCATTTTTGGGTTATAAACACTACAAAAGCAGCAAGAGGGAACACTTATGAACAGCTGTTGCCAGAGAGCTGGTCAGCTAAGAAACAGGAGATGCTGTATTCCCAGGGAGCCCAAAGAAATTCAGCATTTGGAGGTTTTTTTGGTGCTGTTTGTTCTGCAAGCAAAGTGCATATTTATTTGTTCTTCGTATTGTGACAGGGAACAGTAAAAGAGTAGGAAAAGCTCATTTCAGCTTATAAATTATTTACAGTGGCTAGGCATTATAGGAAAAAGCATGCTGAATTCACTGTTGGCCACATAAAAGCTCATCCACAGCTTGTCCTTTGAGAAGCTCCTTAAAATGAATGGGTCAGTGTGTGCTGTGTGAGAGCTCTCTGTTCTGGCTCTCCATGGGGCTGGCTTGGGGCTGCTCAGGTCACTGCCCCCCCCGGACATCTCTCTGCTTGGATCTGGCTATCATCAAACGCTGCTGAGCAGCCTGCCCAGCGTTCTCAGTGCTCCAATGCCCCATCACATGCACTGTCACTGTGTGTGTGGCCTCCTTGCCTTGCTAGAGAAGGGCTCCAGTGAGAAAATTAGCTGGTGAGGGGGAGTAGGGCTTGAGAATCTTCTGAAGGGGGGGGAAATGAAGGTAATTGTAGCCAAGTGGATATTAAACCTCAGGAAGCAACTTTCATTGAATGAACTAGTTTGTGTAGGACTTGTCTATGTGCTAAATAAATAGCTCGTGCAATCTGTCAGGAAATATAGTAATAGTTATACTTGCAGGCATAAAATCATGTGTTTCAATAGCCAATGTCAAACAATAAATTTAAAAATAGATTTCAGGAGTGCTAGCTCTGAATTATCTTCATGCAAGAGAGCCTTGGGTAAAGGTGAGAGGAATAACAAAAGAGGGTTTCATTACAAGACAACTGTGAAAATTCTCTCTCTTTTCAGATTGGGAAGAAGAACAAGTCAGCAGTCCAAATATCTTGAGGCTGATTTATCAAGGGAGGTTTCTTCATGGCAATGTGACACTAGGAGGTATGAAAATCATTTTCATCCCTGTTCCAGCCAGGTGAAGGGAATATTTATTTACAGTGCAGTAAATACTCCTTTACTGTTCAAGAGCACAGTACAACTTGCTATATACTATTTTTTCCTTTGTATAGAGTGGCACTGCATTTTATTGTGTATATTTTTTTCCATCATGTTACCACTAGTTGTTAAACTTTGGGAGGAACCACTTCAAATCTCCTCTTGTGTATAAACATAAATACTGCTTTTATCTGTTGCCTTTCTAAAGTGAATACTCTGTTGTACTTGCCTTGCACTGCACTTGCAGGGGAAGCTCCCTCTGAAGTGTTTTAAGAAAGTCTAATAAAAATTATGATCATTGGTGACACAATACTTAGTGCAATGAAGGAAGACACCCTATGAATGAGAATGAGGGGAAGCATTCTTGCTGTCCACTGCTCTCCCAGGGATACAATTGCATAGTTATGTGAAAACAAAAGTAAATGGCTTCACTTCATCTGCTAAGGAAATGCAATTCAACTATGCCCTCATGTGGCAAGTTTTTTCCCCACAATTGTGTATTTTGATGGGTATCTTTGATAGGACACAAATGGGTAAAAGGAATCTTTCCTTTTGTAGATAAAAGTTGCCAGTGTGAATATCAACTGTATCAGCCTAAACAAAATTGGACTTTTCTTTCTCTGTGCCAGTTTAAAATTGAGTTCATACTCGTACTTTGTGTGTTCAGGTTGTTCATACATTGGTGCTTGGGTGCAATCCAGAGAGGAGGCTATAACACAACATCACAAATGAAATGCTTTTGAAGTGAAGATGAATGTGAAAAGAGTATTTCTGGACTGCTTGTGGTGGTCTGCCCATGAAGCAGTGACTGGAATGATACAGCCATTGATTCACTTTCTACCATCACCAATGTTAGCTAGTGATGTTCTTTTAGAACAGATATACTCTCAGTATAAATCAATTTTTAATGCTGCTATGTATACAAACAAGATCATTGCCAATTCAGCTGGGAGAACTCTGAAATTTTTATTCACTGCTTAATTTGTATGTTTACCAGGTGCCTCATGAGTGCAACTAGTAGTAGTTGAAGTGGAGATGTAAGGCTTGGATCACCTGTGCCATGAGAGAGGTGCTACTCTTACCCTACATTTTCCAGGCAAAGAGAGCTGAAAGGGGATTTTCTTTGCTGTTCATCTCTAGGTGTTACTCTTGACCACCAGTGCTTGTTCCCTTTAGTGGCATTTGTCTAAAAGTGAAACAATTTTGACTATTTAATATATTGTTTCATGAATTAAGATGATAGTCGCATAACTTTTTTCCTTTACGGGAGGGGAGGATAAAACTTAGAGGCCTTCCATTTCTCAAAAGAAATAATCAAGGAAAATGCTTAATCTTAGGAGTTGGAGAGAGGAGACAAAACTAAAGAACTTGTGAAAATAACTCCTCTGACTGTTGCATTTACTCAAGCTTTATGGATTTGGAACCCTTGCTTGGATTCGGGGTGTTTTAGTTCGTTGTTAATCGCTCATGCGTTGCAATTTAATCATCATGATTTTTGCCCTAAGGATCTTAAATGTATATTAGTGGTTTTGAAGCTTTTTTTTTTTTGCTGTATTGTTTGAAGGAAAAGAATCCCCAAAACATTGGCTTGCTTCAGTACTAATGAAGTTATCTGGAGTAAGATGATGCAGCCAAAAGGGGAACAGCTATTCATGAAGCAGCCTGGAAAGACTGTTGCTTCAGTTTATGGTGTTCATTAGATGTAACCTGAAGTGAACTAATTGTCTATAAAAGGGGGAGCAGGGGGAAGTTTCTTGCTAAACACAATAGTTTCTTATGCTGTTAGGATACAGTTCCATTAAGCTTTTCTATCTGCAGCTTTCTAGAACTGAGCTGTAGCACTTAGTGTTTTATTTGCTTTAGGTAATTAGGAAATATTGAGTGGAATTTGGACCTACTGTGTACTGAAAGTCACTTTATCAACTAGTGAAACAAAAGTTTCCATGGAAACAATTTGGTGTTTTCTTTTTCAGCAGTAGCCCATTTTTGTTCACCCTTTAAAATGGCATTGTAATGTTCTAGTGGTAACCTGAAATGTCTGCATAGCATCTGATGAAATTGAGACTGCTAAGCATCATTCAAAAAAATGACAAATTAATCGAGAAAAAGATGGCTTTTGGATGGAAAATTTCCTTTTAAAGAAACCCTCTTTTTACCAGTTTCTCTGAATGGGGTGTCAGTGCAACAACAGCATTGGAAGTGATAAAATCTATAAAGCTTGGTGTGCTTGGTGCTTGAGCCACACTGTTTTGTAGTGTCCTGCCTGTGTGAAGGATTGGGGAGTCAGCTAGCAAGGCAGAGTCTGTTTAGCTTCCAACAAGACTTTTCCTCCTTTTAGCTAATTTTTTGGTCTGCAGTTTGCATTTGAAATAATATTAATTAGGGAGGTAGTAGATGATTGACAGTTCTCCATTTCATGTTAGATAATGGTAACCAGCAACATTTTACTGGTTATTTTATAGTTTGGGGTGTTTTTTTTATTACTGAATTTTGAATCTGTGTTGTAGTGATTAAACTAGAGAGATTTTTATCTTCAGTTACCTTCAGGTTTATTGGACCTTCATTTTTCATTTATTCACTTAAAATGCTTTGGAATGTGAAAATAGTAGATGTAAATTGAATTTGAGAGGAGATACTCTACTCAAGTCAGAATAATTACTGTTAAATTCTTGTTACATTTAGAACTATTTTCCTTTACAGGAGGGGAGGACAAAACTTAGAGCCCTTACATTTCTCAAAAAAATAGTCAAGGAAAATGCTTAATCTTGGGAGTTGGAGAGAGGAGACAAAACTAAAGAACTTGTGTAAATAACTCCTTTCCTCCCCTTGATAATTGGAAGATATTAAAGTTCAGAATATTGAATCTGGTGAAGAGAATCTGCTAAAGGCAATGAGCAACAGAGAGTGCTTTCATGGCAAGGAGACTTGGGATAAATACTCTAAATACTACAGTGCTAAACCTGTAAATACAGCACTGTGATGGTCTACTTAAATCAGAATGGGAGGATCATTTTAGTTTCAGAAACAAGCTCCACACTTGTTGTTTTGTGTTCCTAAAGCTCCCCAAGGCAGTGTTGGGAGAACTACCTTTTCTGATTTAAAATGTTTGAGATTTGGCACTTTTTCACATGTTTCTGCTGATGTTCCTGTTTAATACTAAAAGGCAAGATGCAGACATTTACTTTGAGAAATATGTATCAAGTGTGTTTTAGGAAAACCTGTTTCATAGTAGTGGCTCAGGAGTAACAACTTAGTGGCTGAATTAGCCACTTTTCTGCATCCTTATCCAAAAAGAGTGCTGAGCACCTGAGTCTTGATGCAAATACTCACTTCTGCTTTTACTTAAAAGAGGAAGGCTAAGTTTCCCAACAGAAATACCATGTCTTTAAGACCACAACAATGTTTTAAGTGATTATTATGAGCAAAACTTGAGCTAGAAATGTCATTCTAAATCTATGTAGTATGTGGTTTGAACCTCATTGTGTGAACTCCTCAACGGATGCTAATCCACTTAGAGAGAGTTTCTGTTCAGTATTTTGGAGGAAGAAGGCTGCTATAATGTGTTAATAAGTCTCCTTTTCTCCTTTTGCAGCATTAAAACTTCCTTTTGGAAAAACAACAGTCATGCATTTGGTGGCTAGAGAGACATTGCCAGAGCCAAACTCTCAAGGTATGATCAAATCTCTCACAGGCTTTTGGAGTATTTCATAGCAGAGAAAAGCCAAGTCCTTGTGGTCTTTTATGATGCAAGTAATGAAATGCTTTTGTCCATGTTATTTGTAGAAATCCAAGAGATTAACTTTGCTGATTTAGCATTTTTTGTAGAAGGCAGAAATTGGCTTAAACCTGAAAAGCTTTTTTTATTGTTTAAAAAAAACTACTCAAAATAATTCAAACCATACATGCATCAAGCCTACTGAAACACACACACAAAAAAAGTCATTTTTAAAGCAATTAGGATATGTTAACAAAACTTTCTTCTTGCTCCACAGGTCAAAGGAACCGTGAAAAAACTGGAGAAAGCAATTGCTGTGTAATCCTGTAAACCTTGTTAGCTTTAACCTGCTAAGTGTGATGTAATATAGTCTTTGTCTTTTCATGCTGCTGGAATAGAAGAGGCCCTACCTTGCTTCAGACACCTGTAGGAAGAGCCTGTCTGTAAATCCATGGAACTGAAATATTAAATGAACACTGTCTGATTAGTCTTCTTTCTTTTTTTTTTTGTTCCTTTAAACAAAAGAGAGGAAGATCTATGAACACTTCCATTGGGTTGGTTTGGGGGTGGTTTTTTTTTTAGTTGTTTGGTTTAATTCCTGCTATTTCTTTGTTGGAATAATCTTTACAGTCCATCAGTTCTTGAAAGAAGTTAATGTGTTCTTTGCCATAGCAGGAATCATTTTGTTACCACAAAACTCTCCATTAACCAGCTCTAACCAGTCAAGCTTTCTAGATGCAATTTGCACTAAATATGGTTGACAGTTTCTCTCTCTCTCTCTCTCTCTCATCAACAATCACTACCAATATTTGAGACACTTAGTAATAACCTACCATGTCTAATGCAACACTGGAAAATAGGATATCTAGAATTAAAACAAATCTCACTTTATGGCCAAATCATAGGAAAAACTACAAAGTCAATTCTACCTAAGTCAACCTTGGTGGCCAAACTGGCACAGAATACTAACTAAACTGAGTCTAACTACATATATATATATATATATAATTTTCAGAACAGCAAACAAACAAAACTATGTGCCTGTAAGTTAAAAGCACTTTGTAGAGGGCTGATGAACCTGAGTTTTTGGTTACTGTGTGCACTCTGCTCATTGAGTGCTTCTTCAGACAGCACAAACCAGTGCAGAGAGTGCATTTCCTAGCCTTAATATGGGAGGGGTAATTTCCTGTAGTTCATAGGCTTTTATTATTGTGCATAAATGTTAGAAAACATCCTTTACTAATCAATTTTATGTATTTGAATCTTGGCAATTGGTGGTTTTCAATCGTTTCCTCATCTTGTACCTTTAGTGTCCAGTGTCATGCTTACTCATTAGAGACTTCAAAAGAACTATTAAAGTTTCAAAAGCAAAAAGAAAAACCTTTGCCATAGTAGTAGTTTTTTTTGTTTCTTTATGTAATCTGCATTTGGTATTAGTGCTTGCAATTGTATTCAAATCAGAAGCTGATTTTTGAAGGCATACATAATTAAAAAGGATGCCATTCTTTTATTTCATATCAATAATTTAAATGTTGATATGCTGAAGAAATTTGCACAGCACTAAAGCATGAGCTAGTTTCATCTAAACCTGTACAAAATAAAAACATTAAAAAAAAACAAACTATAAAAGATTTTATATTTTTTTCACTGGGGGAGGAATTCTTCCTGGGTGAAATTACAAATATGTGTAGAATATATTTAATAAAAATCTTATAAAATACATAACTATAGAAGTGAAATAGAGATTGGCCTGTAGTATAATAGAACAATATTCCATATAAATAGCTTTAGCCTTTACAAACAAAATGAGTCACAGGTTGACATTGTGTTCTGTACTTCAGTGTCCACAACTCTTCCAGATGTTCTGTGTTATGATTGGCATCATTCAAAATGTAATCAGGTTATTTTATTCATGGTTACTGCTTTGATGAAATGCTTTATATGCAGTAGATTTACAAGAAAAAAAAAAAGAAAAAGAAAAATATTGTTCATACTGATCAGAATGAAATTTGTATAGAGCAGAGTTTTAAAACAAATTGTAAATAGCACTAAACATTTTTCTTTCTGCAACCTGTACTGATAGACTCTTCTGTAAACTAAATAAAAGAATATTGTAGTGCATTTTTGGTGGTGTTTTAAGGGTTGAGATTGGGGCTGTAACTCATGCTAGGACTCTATTAAAAAAGAGAGGAGGTTCAAAACCTGCTGCAAACTGCTAATGGGTTTTATCACTTGAGTTTTGTTTTCCTTTCATGTCAAAAGAAGTGGCCTAGAGGTTTAATTTCTGTGGGAGAAGACTGCAGGCATGGGCAGTTGCAGATGGAGAGCTGTGTCCCACCCTGGTGTACCTCCCAGACATGGCCTGCAGGGAAAGGACAAGGGCCAATGGTTTGAAATTGGAGAGGAGTAGATTTAAACTGGATAGTAGAAAGAAATTCCTCCCCACAAGGGTGGTGGAACACTGGCCCAGGTTGCCCAGGGAGGTGGTTGAGTTCCCATCCCTGGAGGCATTGCAGGTGAGGCTTGCCAGGGCTCTGGGCAAGCTGCTCTAGTTGGGGATGTCCCTGGCCACTGCAGGGGGGTTGGACTAGATGAGCTCCAGAGCTCCCTTCCAACCCAAACCATGCTAGGATTCTGTGATGTGCTCAGCCTGTGAGTTTTGGTAGTCTTCACTCAGAGCAAAGAGCAATCACATCCCTCAAAGAGTGTTGGGAACTTAGGTGACAGCATTATTATGTGCTCATGGCCTAAAGGAATCTTGAGAGGGGAGATTTCCTTCGACTCTGCAGTGTAGCTGCTAATTGACTAACTATAGGGAGAGAAATCTTCTTTAAACAAAAAATTAACATCAGCTTGAAGAAGCTACTAGGATCATCTTCTCTTTAACTACAATATGGAACTTTTCCAAAATGCAGGTAAGAAATGGCTGGAGCAAAACCAACAACCACACAAACTGCCCAGGCTGAGGCAGGACATGTTTTGTGAAGTCTTTCAGATGCATTGATTTTGAGGGGGGGAGGAAAAATGTTTGAAATGTGATCTTGACTTGAAAAAGTAGCTAGATACTTAATACAGTGTAAATTCTCTCTGTGAAAATCCAGTAGCTTCCAGTGAAAACATTTGGCAAGCTTTGAATGGCAAAGTGTGTGCAGTTCCCTTTTGTTGAGATAAGATGCATACATGCACATGTCCAAGCAAATACTTTAGTACTGCTTGGCATTTCACATGTGAGCTTGCCAAATATTTCTACCTGCAGCAAGCAGGTAGAAAAAAAAGAGTTGCCTTAATTTTCCTGCAGCAAGCAGGTAGGAAAGAGAAAGAGTTGCCTTAATTTTCCTGCAGCAAGCAGGGAGGAAAGAGAAAGAGTTGCCTTAATTTTCCTGCAGCAAGCAGGGAGGAAAGGAGAGAAGAGTTGCCTTAATTTTCCTGCAGCAAGCAGGGAGGAAAAAGAAAGAAGAGTTGCCTTAATTTTCCTGCAGCAAGCAGGGAGGAAAAAGAAAGAAGAGTTGCCTTAATTTTCCTGCAGATTGCCAAGAGCTCTGCCCAGTGCAGAGCATTTCAGGTATTGTATGAGGCTGGGGGAAAACTGGGAGGAGAAATGCTACAAGATTTGTGCTTTTTGCCTTGGGTGCTTTGTAGTGTTGACTGTGGATTTGCCAAGACAAAAGCAGTAGCTCTTAATCCCAGATTTCTCAGCCTTGCATATGCTTCTCTTCTGTGTTGACAGGAGTCAAGAGGATACTCACAGCCCATAAAGATTAAAGCTAAGTCTTTGCAGGGTCAGGCTGGTGGATGATCTGATGAGATGGTGAAGAGTTTGACATTTTATTTTCATTGTTGGAGAGAAATGATGTTTTCCCTGTGGATGAGTTAATGTCATGAAGGAAGAGAAGGATGAATTGGACCCTTTGTATTCGGAAATACCAGGAAGAGACCACATTTGTCTCCCATACCATTGTGTGTCCTATTAATCATAAATTAATATTCACCTGTGAGGAATAATATCTGGTAGCAGTGGAAGTACTCTGTAGCTTCTGTTTTCTTAAGTGATAACAGAAACAGTCTTAGGGATTAGCTCAACTGCTGGAGGAAGAAATTAAGGCCTCTGTAATATTAAAGGCTTTGCTAAGGTCCTGTGGTGATCTCTGCAGCCTCTGAGTGCCCTTTCTTAGGGCATTTAATTTACAACAGGAGGAGCAGTGATTGAATCTAGAAGAGAAATCCCTGAAAAAAGCTTCTTACCTATAGGGCAAGAAGGAGGGCAGCTCCTTTCTTGGCTGGCCAGAAGTTGGGAGTTTCTGCTGCTGTTCCTTGGGGAGAAGTAAAGGTTGTGTATTCTGTGGTTCTGGGTGCACTCTGCTAGGATTTGTTATACAAATAAGGAGAGTTTAGTGGTACCTTCCCAAGCTTGTGGAATGGATCACAGTGACAAATGAAGTTCAGTTTTGAATGTCAAGGATGGCAGAGTTAAAGAAGGCAAAATACTTGCCTGGCATCATGGGCAAACACTTTGTACTGCAAATTCCTTAAGGTTTGTAAAAGGTTAACAAACATAATGAGACAGCAGAAATACTATAGAGAGATTGAAGAGAATGAGTGGTTAAAATAGCTACAGTTATGACTAACACAGAGAAAATGGATGGAGAACTTCTATTTTTGTCTAGTAATATTATTGGCCCAGTTTTTCTATTTGCCTTTAAAGCAGAGGTGATAAATTCAAATCTGATAGAAACATTTTTCCCATGAAATCAGTGGCACTCACTTCCACCAGAAGAAATTCAGGGAGAAAAGCTGAGCTAAAATTTAAAAGGAAAATTGAGTCTTTATATTGATGAAAAGGGATAGAATTTGCAGAATCATCATAACTAGTGAGAACAGTATTTTTCTCAGCAAGGTAGTAATTTTTATCCTTCAAGCATTATGCTAACTTCCAGTGAAGATCTCAGCTCTCAGGGGAAAAATACTTGTCACATATTACCACCTGCATGATGTAGAAGCAACCTGAGCCCCAGCCTGTGCAGGACAAGCATATCATCTACCCTGGTAAGAGTTTATCTCTATAAACCTACTGCTTCACAAGAAGAACTTTTGGGCTGAGTCAAGGTTGTGCTTTCCTGGAGCAGGCTTGAGGGGACTGAGTTCTTGTGCTCAGCTGTGGGGGGAGAGTGAACAGCAGGCAGTTCCTCAGGGCAGGAGTTCATGCCTCCTGAGCAGTGCAAGATGACAGCATCCTGCTTTTATCCATTTAGAGGATGCTGAAGTTATAGGTAAGAAATGTTTTCACTCTTCTACCAGAAAATACTCTTCAGCTACAGTTGGGTTTTTTTGGTAGAGGCAGGGAAATAGGAGGAAACAACAATTTTGGGTATGTGCTGTCTTTTATCTATTCTTTTGTACTAAAGATTGGGAAAAAACAATGGGAGAAGTTTTAGCTGGTCAAAATTCACCTATACCAGCAGCTATTCATGCCCCAAAGAGCTGCTGTGGCCCCACTGCCCTCAGTGTAGCAACACTAACTGCCAGGCTGATGTGGCTCAGGTTGGGAGTGAGGGGCAGGAGGGAGGTGATATTTAGTGGCTTCCTGAGGCTTTCAGTTGTTGCCTGGCCAAAAAAAAAGGGGGTTGGAATCTTGCATTAGTTGTTTGGAAGGAGAATAGATAGCTGGATGATACTGTGCTTCCAAACAAAGACAGGGAAATGTGTCTTGGTGTGTGTGCTACGTGCAGCTCTCTGTTACCTGTGCTTGCTAAACTGAAGACAGATGGAGTTTATGTCAGCAGCTCACCCCTGCCTCTAAATAAGGATCACTAATCCCTGGTGTTGCCAAGGTTATGGTTTTGCTGCAGCAGGCAGTGGAGCTGGCAGCCCATAGCCTTCCCAAGGAAGAAGGGAGCCCCACAACTGCACACCCCAGCATGAGCTCAAAAGCACATAGGTCATTGCCAGCATTCCAGGGAAAGGTCTTCTCTCAATCAACAGATAAGAAGGTTGCCTGTATTATTCTTTTTCTCTGAGCAAAGACTGTCTCTGGGCTCATCTCCAAAATCTTCAAGCTTCCCATCATTCTGATTTTCTCCCAGCCTGGTGCTTCTGGCTGCAGGTGGAGCAATCCTCACCAGACACCTGCTCTACTGAGCTGAGTCCATGGCAAGGACTGCAAGAAGATGTCACCTATGTGCTTGTGATGTGTCTCTGCTGAGCTGTGGACAGGATTCTGCCATGGCTCTGGTCATTGAACTGCCTAGAGGAGAGGAACATGCTTCAAGCTTGCAAGCCAAGCACAGACCCACCACTGATGACCCTGGGGCCCTGCCCCAGCTCCAGCTGTGTCTGCTGAGTTCAAGTTGGGCATAACTGAGTGTTGCAGAAAAAGAAACCTCACTGGTGATAAAACTGGTAAGAGCTAGTGCCCCTCCTGCAGCAGCAGGAAGGCTGTGATCCCTGGGGTGTTTTTGGAGTTGTAATTGTGAGAGCAGACATGGATCAGGAGTATCCTTACCTCTGCTTCCACTGCAGAGGTGAGCTCAGCCTGTGTGCCAGGGAGCACTGCCTTTCTCCTATCTCCAAGACCAGCAATCATGCTTGCTGTGGGGCAAAATGCTCTTGTGAGCTTCCTGGAGGCATGCAACCACAGTGGGATGGGAGGGCTTGGGTTTTCAGAAGGTCTAGTGTGGGACCAGGTCTGAGCTCATGGCTTTCATCTGCCTCATTGGCCTGGCAGCAGCTAGCCAAGGTGTCAGCCTCCTGGGCTTCATCCAGGTGGGGACTGGAGGAGTGGTGGAGGTGACAAGGGTTGGCTCACTCTTCAAAGACATAGCTTCTTCTGTCTGGTGGTGAAAAAGCTATGAGGAGGCTTTTTGTTCATATTGCATACTAAACTCTGTGCCTGGCTGTTTTAATCAACTGAAAACTAATGGTTAAGCTCCAAAGATTGTGGCCAGCCCCTGAGAAGCCTCTCATTGCCTCTGGAAATGTAGGCAGCTGGAAGGTGTGGTGACTTGCTGCCTGCATAAGTGCCAAACACCCACCCTGCCCTTGAGGAGGGCTGGCTTGTCAGTGAGGTACACTTGTGCTCCCTGCACGTGTGGGAGGATCTGGCTGCAGCAAGGCTTGTGTGCACAAGTTCACGGGCTGCTTGAAGAAACGTGGGCTTAAAGATGTTGGTTTGGTGTAGTGGTAGCTAAGTTTTTAACTCCCCTTTGACTTAGCAAAGACATTTCCTCCCCTTTCCTGGAAAGAGGAACCATGCAGAAGGTGTTAAACTCATGGGATGGGGTTTGGGTTTGGCTTTTGTGTTCTTTTTTTCTTTCAGATAACCATTCTGCTGGCAAGAGTTGCCTGGAGGGGAGGCATAGGACTTCTCTTCTGCTCCAAGAGAAAAGAGTTGGCCAACAGATTGTGGAGGTTCCTCACATCCTCCTTAGGCTGAAACGTAGCTGCTGCTAGGGAAAATCCAAAGGGATCTCCACAGGCTGGTTCCAAAAGCTGGAGAGATACCTCTTCTTTATCAGATGGAAAACTGAAAGATGGAGACAAAAATCGTTTTGATGTTGGTGGGTCAGAGCACACACAAGAGCCTGGAGATAACAAAGCTTGTGAGAGCACAGCATAATTGACATTTAAATGGCAACTCTCCTTTTCAGCTGCTGAGAGGTATGTAAAGGTGAGTGGTTCAGTTCCTGGATCTAGTCCAGCCCCCCTGCCAGAGCAGGATCACCTAGACCAGCTCACACAGCAATGTGTCCAGGCAGCTCTGCAATGGCTCCAGACAAGGAGACTCCACAGCCTCCTGGGCAGCCTGGGCCAGTGCTCCATCACCCTCACTGTAAAAGAGTTTTTCCTCATGTTAATACTAAACCTCCTGTGGTCCAACTTGCTCCCATTCCCTCTTGTCCTAACACTGAGAAGAGCCTGGGTCCCTTCTCCTGACACTCACCCTTCCCATATTTCTAAGCATTGCTGAGGTCTCCTCTCAGTCTCCTCTTGTCCAGGCTGAAGAGACCCAGCTCTCTCAGCCTGTCCTCCTAGGGCACATGCTCCACTCCTTTCATGAGCTTGCTGGCCCTGGGCTGGACTCTCTCCAGCAGCTCCCTATCCTTCTGGAGCTGAGGGGCCCAGAACTGGACACAGCATTCCAGGTGAGGGCTCCCCAGGGCAGAGGAGAGGGGAGAATAACCTCTCTGGCTCTGCTGGCCACGCTCCTCTTAATGCATCCTAGGATGCCATTGGCCTCTTGGCCACAAGGGCACATTGCTGCCTCAATGTCAGTTTCCAAGGTGAGAGGTAGCATGGATAAGGGAGGAGAGGGAAGAAAAAGGCTGAGTGCAGTGTGGCTGGGGAAGAAAGGCAGGGTACTGCAGTGCCTGGGCATCAGCATCAGCAGTGAAAGGCTAATTGTAAGAAGTGCTGCTCCTGCACTTTGGGATTTTGCAGGTTGTCATATTGAGGTTCTAGTGATTCCTGGCTGCAGGTGCTGAATTTGGCATCTGATAGTCCTTTACACCTGCAGTTCTTGAGCTCATTTCTTTATAGAAGTACAGTTTTTATCCGTGAATAGAGCTTTGCATTAAGAAATACTCCAAGAGAGGAGGGCTGGTTTCACTGGGAAATACAGAAGTGTCTGGTGTGGGGAGCAGAGGCTGTGGCTTTTCATCTGCTGTTCTTGCTAGGTCCTGACCAGGTGCTCACAGCAGCTGCAGATCAGGACTTTCCCTCCTGTACCTGCTGCCTTATTCCTCTATTGGGATATTTGTGCTAACTGGCTTTTTCTTATATGTGAAAATAAGGTCTCACCAAACAATGAATACCAGAACAGGCACTTTTAGTCAGCTTTACAGTACCATAGAAGTAGCTTGACTTTTTGTCCTTGTTTTGGAATGAAAACCAGTATTTTTCTACTGAAAGCCAGGAGAAAAAAAAAGATACTCTATGATATACCCAAGATATAATAGATGCTATTATTCATTCCCAGACTGAAAATCCAGCCACAATGATTGAACCTGATTCAACAAGAATTTACTTTTCCCCATGTTATGTCCTTTCTTTACACCTCTTTTAAGCAGCAAATTCACTTCATCAACAAGAAAAATCACCTCTCTGTGTAGCATAAACTCTTGGCAATGCTGCACCATTCATCCTGCCATGCCTTTAAAAGGAGCTGTATCCTCTCTCTATGGCTACTGCATCACTGCTCCCATTTGGGACTGCTGGCCTAAGCAGGGCTGGTGACTCCTGTGGGGCTGGATCAGAGCCTGGATGAGGCTGCCAGGTTTTCAGGTGCTATCAGAAAACTGCCAGTGTGGGCTGGTGGCTGAATTTCTTTAGGAAGACCCTACAATAATTTCCCCATTTTGTGTCTCTGCATGGATCCAGTGGTCTCTGTGATTTATATATATATATATGTAGGGAATAGTGGATTTGGTTAGCCAGGCTGCAGTAACAGGAATCAATCTGCTTCCCTTATATGAGGTATGCATTTTTTATGATGCAGTTGTGTGCAGAGGAGTAGCTGCTAGCTCTAATGCAGTCATTACTAAGCAATCACTGGAAAGGTTCAGAGAAAAGAGCTGAGAACCACATCCTGCCAGTCACACAGGGAAGGAGGAAATGAGACTGTTGGACTCCAAGCTGATAGAGCAAATGCTTTCAGTTTTAGATGGGAAGGTGAGCTGATGTGCAGGTCCATGGTGTGATGCTGAGTTTGGGCTGGTGTAAAGGAGAATCTTGGTACCCTGGGCACCAGCACAAAGGGTTGTTGTCTGCTCTCACTAGCAGCCATCTCACAGCCTTCCTTTTAGTTTCCTCTTCCAGTGTATCATCTCTTTAGGGCTTTTTTTTTGCATTGGGGTTATGCCAAGGTGCAGGACAATGTTCCCCCATGAGGAGAAGAAGGGAAGAGAGATTTTCCTACCAGCATGTCAATACAAGTCTAAGCTGAACTAATACCCCTCTTAGGAAAAGGGCAGATGAAAAGGAGATTCCACTGATTTTGCCCTCTTTAGCCTCACTTTTGTGTTGATCCATCAGTGCTTATTTTTTGCATCTGTCTTAAAAGCTGAGGATCCATGTTTACAAAGAGATGAAGCTCCCAGCCCACTGGATCTCGATGACACAGATGTCATTCAAATCCAAGTGATTCCTAATGATGGGTGAGGGATGGAGCATCCTGCCCAAGCATCACCAGGCAAAGGTAGCAACTGCCAAAGGACTGATGAAGGACCCAAGGCTTTATGGAGTCTCCTGCAGGTAAAATTGGATGAAATGACCTAGAGAGTGCTGGAGAGCAAGCATCAACACAACTGTTTTACAAACTCTAATGAGCTGAGGCTTGGTTCTGTCGAGCTCTCCTTGTTGCAGGAAATGAGAATGCATTAACACAAGTTGCCAGCACAAGACTATTGATTTTTAGGTGCTTGCTGATAAATGAGGAGCACAGGAAGCAGACTTGGCTGAGCTCCAAGAATTGCCAAGAGATAGGAGTAGCAAAAAGAGAAAAGCACTGAGAAATGTGTCCCCATCAGATTCCTGCAGTAGCTCATGGAAAGTTTTCTGATTACTCCAGTCATTTTTGCATTTGGCCCATACTATACATAGTGAGAACTGTGAGGGAAGTTTCCCACTGAGAGACTTTGTCTCTCTTCTGAGTTCAGGAGATCTCAGCCCTAGGGAGGATGGGAGAAGCAGGAATGGCTGTAGCATCCTCTGATAGCTCTCTGCTGGGACAGAGGAGGAAAACTGTGGCCTGTGAGCACTGAGGAAGAGGAGGAGAAAGGTCTTCCCCAGCCCTGTCCTGAATGATGGTGTCTTGGTGTGGCAGGTGGTAAAGATCCCTGAATACTTACAAGCTTTTGCCTTCTAGTTTGGAGTGAGGTAGGCAATCCATAGTAAGATAAATGTAAGAAAGGCCAGTCTGAAAAGGATCATTTATTTTTTCTGATGCACTCCAAGACTCTAGTGTCTCCAATTCAGATGATTCTGCCACAAAAAATATATGGGTAATGAGACAAAAGTATGAGGCAGTTCCTTTCCTATCTGGGCCATCTTTTTCCTCTAGCAGATATCTCAGAACTTCAAAACCAGAAAATCATACAGCTTCAGCTAAGCAGCCCTGGCTTTGCTGTGCATCCTCTGCACAAAAGTGCTCTCTGAGCCCCTAAATCAATATATTCCTTCCTGTCCCTCTGAGATCACTTTACCTGCAGTTACTTCACTGCTCTTCCTGCAGACTGCTGAGCTTGTTCATTTGCTCACTGAGCTGGGCACATAGCAAGAAAGCTTCCAATTTCCCTGCCCTAGCTCAGTTTGCATGTTGGAAGGCATTTATTTCCCTCTTCTGTCACAGCAAATCCTTGTCCCTGGAAGCTGCAATTCCTTCTGCTGCTCCATCCCCTCTGAGGCCGTTTGCCATCAGGGACATAACAAGAAGGCAATTTGGGATGAAGGAAGAAGATCTTCTCTCTAAATGACCCAAAGGACTGTTATGCTTCACTACAAGCTGATGCAGTGGCAATGCAGGGTTCATTTTGGAAGGTTCAGGCAAGGGCAGTGCTGGATCCTCCTCCTGCCCCTGGCTCTGCCCCACAGCCCTGCTGCACCCTCACTTAGTGCTAGCATCCTGCAGCAGGGAGCAGAGCTAACTCAAGAGGCTTTCACTCCTTTCAGCAAGTTTTGCCTAGCTGATTTTTGAGCTGTCAGATGACCTTAGCTTCTACCTTGATTCATTGAACCCCTGGAGAAAACTCTCTAGAGCTCCCTACTTTTCCCTCTGGGTGTGTATCCCATGCCAGGGTGTGCTGCTGGCCCCTTGGCTCTCTCCTCCCAGCCCTGGCCCCTTGCAGGGCTCTGCTCACTGCATTACTGCTCCCAGGCTCTGCAGCAGGGATGGGGAGTGGGGCTTGGATTGCTTACAGGCATGTGGCACACCCCAGGGCTTTCACTGGGCTGAAAGGTTCACTTGGCTGCTTGGAAAGGGACAGGGAGAATAAGAAATGCATTGTTTTCCCAGCAGTTCATGCAGCAGAGCCACAGATGATGGTGTTTCAGGGATGGAGGCAACAGCTTCCCACCACTGCAGCCCTGAGCATCAGTGGGCATGGACAGACACAGAGGCACCTCCAAATTGGGCAGAAGGAGGCAAGTGGGCCAGAGCTCAGCCCTGGCCCTTCCCCAGCTGTGGACCATGCATGCAGACACAGGTTTGTCCGGGCACATCTCTCCTAGGGGTGGATTTCATCCTTGATGTAGAAGGCTTCCCTAGCCATAGGTGTTGGCTGTGTGGTGAGAGGTTGGCTCCAGGAGGCTATGCTGGCAGCTACAAGCTTGAAAATGTTCCCTCACCCTCAGAATTGACTTAATTATGCAATTAGAGGAGTGAGATTCGTGTCAAAAAGGGAGCCAGGAGGGATGGGCTGCAGCCAGGTAAAGTTCTGGCTGAAAACCAAAATCCCTCAGCTACAGCTTCTGCTTGAACATCAGGAAACGTTGCCTTGTCTCTGGCATTTTTCTGAGCCATTTCCTGGTGTCCCTGGTTTTTCACCAGCAGCTGCCCAGGGCTCCTGGCAGAGGCCATGCATTATTTTGTGGTTTCACAACCACAGAAAGTCCATTAGTGTGCCAGGAGCTGGGCACATCACTGCTATGAAGAGCATCCTGATAGTGGCTCAGGGGTGCAGAGTACATCATGTGCTTCACCTCCTATAAACCATGAAGAAAAGAGAGAGCTGTATCTTATAGGCAACATTTTCTTTTATTGGCTATTTAATAGTGGCAGAGATGGCTCCAAAGCAGAGGGCATGCTGGATGCTCACACTCTGCTTGCAGAGATGGGCATGGCTGGATGTGATGATGGCAGATCCCTGCTTCTCTCCACAAAGTGCTGGGGTTGTTTGGTACCAGCAAGCTGCAATGAGAAACACAAAAGGGTGGTTGCAAATGCCACTGGCAGCACTGACAATGTTGACTGCAGCAGAGCAGCACTGAACAGTGGCCACTTCCCTGCCTGACGAGTGGCCCTTGGGTTTTGCTCATCTATTTTTGAAGTATGTTTTATTGAGATGCCTATGTGTGCCAGTGGTGCAGAGCCGCAGCTGAGCTTAGAAGCTTTGGGGCTTCTGGAGAGGCTTTGCAGAAGATAAGTTGCCTGAAGCAAGGTTCTGAGAGGCTTCTGAGCCCTTTGCTGCCTACTGCTGCCAGCATGGCCCCCAGCATCCCTCTGCCCTGCTCTGGCCTATTGACCCTGTGGCTGGACCCAGGAGATACTGCTCATGTCTCTTCATGGTATTGTTTAACTTGCTTTTTTGATCTGTTAGTGCCATAGATATCAAAGGCTGTCATCATGTGGGCAAAGCCTCCCGTGTCTTCCTTCAAGGAGAACTGGGAGGGCTCAGGATCAACTCTCCTTGGGGTAGTTGCTTACAGGTTGGGTTTGCTGTGTGGTGGTGTGAGCACACTGTTTGGGAAGCACCCTGGGATGTCTCCTTCTGCTCTGGCACCTGGGGTGGGAAGCAAAGCAGCAGAAAGCTACAGCTGCAGCCAGCTCATGGGAGCTCTGGGCTGGGGACCACCTCCACATGCAGCAAGAGAAGGATTGCTCTGCTCTTCCCCTGAAGTCAGAAACATCCCACAGATACACCATGAGCTGGCATGAATCTGGCAGGCAGCAGTGCCAACCATTTGAAAGGGATGCAGGTGGCTAGTGGGGGCAAGTCCTGCCTTAAAGAACCCAGACTTGTCTGGAAGCTGAGTAAGGGTGAGCACTAGGTTGAGCTGGGACCCAGCATTGCATGAGTGAAGGTCCTGCTGGCCATGAGGATGGCTCTGAGAGGCTCCTCAAAACACCAGAAATGTGGAGGGGGTGTGGATGAGTAGCCAACAGGCAGCAGATAGTCCAACCTCACCTATACTGGGGTAGGTGAGATCTGAGATCTGCCTGCCCCGTCCCTGAGATCTGCTCTGGTGAGATCTCATCTGGAATACTGGGTCCAGTTCTGGAGCCCTCAATACAGAAAGGACATGGAGCTGATGGAGCAGGTCCAGAGGAGAGCATGAGAATGCTCAGGGGCTGGAACACCTCTGCTCTGAGGACAGGCTGAGGGAGCTGGCATTGTTCAGCCTGGAGAAGAGAAGGCTTCAGGGGAACTACTAGTGACCTTCCAGGACCTAAAGGGAACTTCCAAGCAGGCTGCAGAGGGCCTGTTTGCAAAGGCCTGGAGGGAAAGGACAAGGGGCAATGGTTTGAAATTGGAGAAGAGTAGATTTAAACTGGATATTAGGAAAAAGTTCCTCCCCATGAGGGTGGTGGAACACTGGCCCAGGTTGCCCAGGGAGGTGGTTGAGTTCCCATCCCTGGAGGCATTGCAGGTGAGGCTTGCCAGGGCTCTGGGCAAGCTGCTCTAGTTGGGGATGTCCCTGCCCACTGCAGGGAGTGCAGTTGATGGAGTGCAGTTAGGAAAAGTCTTCCCATTCGGAAAATAATGTTTTAAATAACTCATAGTAATTCCTGTCTCATTCATGTTCTGTCTTTCTGACTCTATAAACATGTTGGCTTGTTTAAAAAAATATCTTCATGGGTTTTTATCCTAAAATAATTTCAAATCTCATAAATTCAAGCAGACTCCATATCTTCTTTCTGAGTATGATAAGCCCCAAGGTGATGCTGCAGGGGGAAGCACATCTAAATATTACCAGGGCTTGCTTTGCCACATCACTGGTTTTATGGGCATAAACCTGTGTTGCAGACTGGGCTCCAAAAGCCTATGTCATTATATCTCTAACTTGCTCTAAATTGTTATAACAACATTTTTATAGATCCCAGATGAAGAGTAACCTTCTCTGACTTACAGATACCATTTTGCTGTATCCAAACAGAGGAAAACAGCCCCGGGATGGTATCCAGAATACTTCAAAGGTTTCTGCTGCTGTTCTTTAGCATTTTTGTCTGTTGCCTGTTGTTTTTTATACCTCCATTTTTAGAGTCATGCCTGTTCCCACTTGTGAATAGCCAGACAAACCCACTCCTATGGTTGGTATGTGCTTGGACCTTGCAGTGATATTGCAAGAAGGGAGCTGCATACATCTTACATCAGTCTGGAGTTGTGGCTTGGGTGCCAGCTGACACCAATGACATCTCCAGGCTCCAAGGTGACAATATCAAGTAGAAGCTTTTCAATGGCAAAAAGATGACTGGGTTGTAGGTTAGTCACCCCTTGTGAGCCAGTTGAGGATATGCCAAAAAATGCAGTTTTGTAACCCCAAAGGAGCTTTCAACTCCATCTGTGTGCACATTTAGTTTCATGATGTAACTAACTGGGCATTGGGGCCCTTCAGATCTTCATGATTCTGTGACTCTGTGATGTGCTGGAGCCAAAGCCAGTCACCCAAAGACTGCTGTTGGTAGAGATGGGGACACAGGGGTGGGTTGATCTGAGCTTGCCATGGTGTTGCAGGAGGGGTCTCAGGGGGCTGTGGGAGGAAGGATGCAGTGAAATCAATGGGCAGCATCCATTTACTGTAATGGGCTTTGCTTTGGGTCAATGGGTTTCTTTGTCCTGTTAATCATCATTGCAGTCCACCATGCAAAGGCAGTGCTGGAAGCTAAAAGGGAAGCAACTTGGTCCCTGCAGAGAATGAAGACAACCCATTAGCAATGCCTGTGATGCTCTTTCACTTGCATTTGCTCTGTCTGTCTTGTCACTGTGATTGGGGTGACAAGTGGAGGAAGGGCTGGGTTCAGTTTGTATCTCCATTTTTCATTAAAAGGATTGTTCAGAAAGAGGTGTCCTATAGGCAGGTCTCCCTGATTCAACCTTGACATTTGAGAGTCACAGAATCACAGAATATTCATGGTTGGAAAGGACCTCTCAGATCACCAAGTCCAACCAAAGGTCTCCTTATGCTATTCAGCTTCCTGACAACCTTTTCTTCTGGCTTAACTAGTACTGAAAGTAGATTTTTAAATGACCTGCTAGTCCATGTGAGTCTATATCAGGAGCTTGTCCCATGATGGGGAGCCAGGTGAAGGCTCTTACGTGGGTGCCACAAAGAGCCCCTGCTCCCTTTGAGAGCCCCAGAGGAGCCAGTGCTAGCCTAGCCCAGCCTCACTGCTGTTCATGCTCAGTGATAGGGGATGGCCCAGCTTGCCTCCACAAGTGTGTGGGAAGCAGATTTTCAGCCCTCAGGGGTATCTCTCCTCTCTCTTCCAGGGGAGAGCATCAACAGCAAGGCACCAGTGGGGTGGGGGAAATCCTTCATGCCTCAGTGCCAGCCCTGGGTGCAAGTGACAGGTGCTGGTGGGGCAGGGGCTTGGTGAGACCCAGGCTGGACATCCACAGGACTTGGCTTTCCCCAGGCTGATGTGCCTATAAGTGACTAATGAAATTGCTGGTGATTAATAGACTTTTAAGTGGTGCTAGGACTGGGAGGCAATCCAGGGAAACACAAGCTGCTCAGGGCTATGCCATGGCACACAAAGGAGCTAGGCTTGTCAGATAAATTATTCATTGCTCTTTTCCCAGCTCAGCTCTCTTCTTGACCTGGTATCACTGATGAAGAAAGGTCTGCAGAGAATGACTGATGAGGTGGGGATTGAAAGGGCAGAAAGTTTTGGTTGGAAGCTCATAATGCAGGTAAACACCATGGTAAATGCAAAACAACAGGAAGAGGCAAAGATTGAATTGGGAAGTGAAAAATGAGGACAAGATGAAAAAGCTGGTGGAGAACAAATGGTAGAGGTGAAAGAGCTCTCAGGAGAAACATGGGGCTAGAAACTCTGCAAGGACTGGAGCATGCCAGAAATAAGCATGTCCAAGAGAGCTCTGTGGAATGGGTCAGGGTGCTGGAGCATGAGAAACAGCAGCAGCCCAGGGATGGGGACCATGGAAACAAGCCAGCTGGGAAGAAGGCTGCCAGAACTGGAGATGCAGAAAATAAAAGATGATGTGATGAGGGAAACTGCCCTATTACTGAAGAGTTGAAAAAGACAGCTGTGATGACTTGGCTGTGTGTCAGGAATAGCTCCTAGAAGATACCCTACATGGCAATGCACATGGGAGTGTGAGGCACTAGAAATAGAAGAATACTGAGCATGGGGCAGGAGGAATGAAGAGTAAAACTGACCTAAACAGTTGGAAGACAAGACCAACAGAGTAGCAACCTCTTTATTGAGCTGATGGACTGGGAATAAATGAATAATAATAAAAATATCCATTATAACTTTCTTGGTTCAACTAATTCATAGAAGGGTTTTAAACCTTGGCTTGGCTTCACTGAAGAGCATCTCTCACCCAGACATTGGAGCCCACTGGGGGTTATGCAGTGCCCCAAAAAGGCTGAGAAGGAGCTGGAAGAAGCCATCTCACCCTATGCAGGGGGTTAAACCCAGTGCTGTCCTGCAGCTTCTACTGACAGCCAAGCCATCTGCATGTGCTTGGAGCATGCAACTGAAACCTGTGAAACAGTGGGCTCCAGACTGTCTAGGCAGCTCCAGCTCACTGCAATCTTGAAGCAGGAGTTAGCACTGGAAAAGCACCATCCTTCCTTCTGTTTTTCCTACCAGAGAGGAAGCACAGGGAATCACAGCTGAGTGCTGGGAGCAGGGACAATTCAGGGAGCTTTTCCATGCAGCTCTTTGGAGGCTTTCTGAAATTCCCCTTTGCTTCAATTTACAGTGAAATTTGTATGCACCTAGCTCACCGTTTAGAGCTTTGAAATGTACTTGAGGTAGCAGCAAAAGAGTGGTGGATATTAAATGAATGCTTAAATGAAGAGAAGCAGTTAGCACAGGCACAAGGCAGGGAGTACTGCTACACAAAGAAATGATCCCTTTGCTCTTAAAACACCTTCCTTATGCAGATCAGGATATTTAGCTTTCAGGAATTCAGATGGGATTGCCTTAGTTGAAACAAATACAGCCAAGAAAGAAGGCAAGAGCTTTGATTTACATTGCTGAAGCAGTGCTTTTCCTATGACAGTACGGCTTGCACTGCAGCAACTCTCATGCCCACCAAAAGCAGAGGGGGATTGTGCCTCTGGGTACAGCTACCAGGGAAAACCAAGGCAGGAATCAGTGCATCAGGTGAGAAAGTGGCTGCTTAATATTCCTTAAGGGAGATATCACTCTGCAAGCAGTGGTGCAGGCTGCACATTCACCTCTGGGGAGACATCCCAAAGCCAGGAGCATCCTCTCTTCCTCCCACTGGTGAGCTGCACCCAGCGCTGCAGGAGGACCATGAGTTATGGCAAGCTGGGGACATAGATCAACTCTTTGTGGGTTGGGTTTTTTTTCCTTCTGTTGAAAACCTGTAGCCATAAATACATATGCAAAGCTGTCCTGACTGATAAATCCATCAGGGCTTGCTCTTCTCTGAGATGCTCTAGGTTAACCTGCTGTGGCAGGGTGGGTTAGACTAGATGATCTCCCAGAGGTCCCTTCCAACCCCTAACCTTCTGTGTTTCTGTGATTTAGCTGTTTGCTTGTCAAAAGCAGCTGCTCACAGGCTGAATTTTGTTTCTGCTTCCAGAGTTATCAATTTTTCAGTCAATGCCAGCCTGGCTGGCTGCTGTAATCCTTTACCACATCTGCTGGGCTATCCTCATCCCCCTTGGTAGGGGTCCTGGGATGGGATGGGAGCTGGGGCAGGTGCCAGTGCCCCTCTCAGGGGCCACTAAGATGTATCTCAAAAAAAAAACCCAACCTATGAGAAAGGAAAAAATGTCTTTTTTTATTTCCATGGGGTTGTTTTTCAAACATTCAAGAAGTGCTTGGGATGGACTTGTGGCTGCAAAAGCAAGAGAATTGCTTAGCTTTGCTAGCAGTAGTAATATAGGAGAAACTATCTTTTTTTCTTCAGGAGGATGTGTAATTTTGAGGGAAACTTTTTAAAGGAACATCTAGAGAAGAAGATTGAATAAAATCCTGGAAGCAAGGAAGGAACCGTTGCACTAAGGTAATAAAATTACTTTGCCTCAATGCTTTCAAGGTGAAATACTTGACTACTTCTTCTATGAGGTAACATGTTCCTCTGGAATTCATTTAACATTAAAATAAGGCCTGTCTGCTGTTGAAATGACAACAAATGCATTTTTACAGGCATCAAAGGATCTGCTCATCTTTCTCAAGTACACTATCATAGGGCATTCCAAAACTGGTTGGGTTTAATCCAGCAGAGAATAAAAGCCCATTGCCAAACTGGGGAATTCCCCACAAAAATGGGAATTCCAGCTCTCCCACAGTGCTAGTTACTCATTAACTTTGTTTTCTTGTTCCCTATTTTCTCTCAGCTCCCTGGGACTCTCTGATGCAGATGCAGGAAGGCAGCAGAGCACTGGGCTGGTAGCTTGACTCTGTGTGGTCATGAAGGCTGCGTGTGTGGGACAAATCCTCCTCCCAACTTGCAGGCAAACTCAACTAAGGTTTGAGCAAATTGTCTACAAAAGGGGAAAACTAAAGCTCCCTGCTGGAGCTGCAGTTCCTTCTGGACTTGTCCCTGGCAGGAGTGTGCCCACAAGGATCTTCTGCCTAGGCAGAAGGGAGTTCTTCATTGGCTTTCTCAGGGGGGATCAGGGCACAAAGCAGGACCAAAAGGCTTGTGAAGTTAGGAAGCTTTTAGGGCTAGACAAGCACATCTAACTTGCACTGTCTGGTGCTGATGTGACATGCACAGTCCTTATGTGGCTTGCTGCTCTCATGGGGTTGGATGTTTAGATTAAGGTTTTTTTCTAGAAGAACAGTTGCTTCATCTATTTTTTTTTCATTTCATATTTCCATTTATAAGGCACAATTATTGTCAGCACCTGAAGTACTTAAAGGGAGCAATTAGGAGAATTGTTTTCATGAAGATAACACCAGAAAGCCCTCAGTGAGGGTGAGGATGCTATGATTTCATGTGTTGTTACAAGATAAGGCAGAGACTGTTTCTGCTCTGCCTTGGTGTCTCTCTCTTGCTTGTTGTTCATTAAGGCAAACAGCAGTCAATCTCCTCAATAAGTCCAGCACGGAGACTGAGCAGGAGTTGAGGATATTGCTGCACAGTCAGGGGCATGGAGAGTTGTCCTTGAGAAGGCAGTTTCCTTCCAGATGCAAAGGCCAGGGAGAGCTGCTGAGCTTTGCAATGCCCCTCAGAGATTGCTGGGATGCATGGATCACTGCTGCCCACGGCAGAAAGCTCTTGTCTGGCACCACGGTGGCGGGAAGCGCGATCCATGCTGACTGAGCTGCTGAGGGCTCCCAGCCTCATGCCAATGCAGAGCTGCTTTGAAGGCCAATAGAGTGGCTTTTCCTCTGTGGAGAGGGTTTTGGCACTGGGCTCCTGCTCTCCATAGGCAGCAAAAATGAAACAACCTGCAATAAAAGCAACCTGGCTTGTTATTTAGGAAAAATACTTGCCCTGGCCTGAGTGGTAGTGAGGGCTAAGGCTTAATAACATAAGGGATGATTCGAGGCTTGCCAGGGCTCTGGGCAAGCTGCTCTAGTTGGGGATGTCCCTGGCCACTGCAGGGGGGTTGGACTAGATGAGCTCCAGAGGTCCCTTCCAACCCAAACCATTCTATGATTCTATGATTGAGGTCTTAAGTGTCCTGTTCAAATGTCTCCTATGGCATTGATATCCAAGAGAGTGATTTAGACCTCTGACTTCCCAGTGTTGACTCCATATAGACTGGTTGGGGAGCAGGACCTATATCCAAACCATAATCTACAGGTAGCTTCCCTAGGGTGTTTTGGTGGCTTGTCTTTATTGATCAGGTAAGCAGGCAGGGTCTGGGAACGCTGGATAACTGTGGTTTGAATTGCTCACTGGTCCTCTGAGCGTGCACCCCACAGGAGGCACCAGTGCCAGTGTCACAGACAGTGACCTCCATATCAACTTAGTCTCTTTTAGAGACTTTGGTTTACCCCAAGACACCACTGATCTGGACAGAGGTTCTTAAACAATGATCTCCCCTGAATCCAACTCCAAATAAAATTCCATGATTAAAAATCTGAATTATTGCCTAAACAACTTTAGATACATTGCCAGCTCCAGTTGAACAGACTTTCTGGGACATGAGGGAGTTATAGCTAATGCAAACAGAACTCTGATGTGTTTCTTCACAATATTGTGTTAAGTAAAATCCTTGAATGCCTCCAGTGTTATTTAAAACAACTGCATGTGAGAAGTCAACTTAGTTATGTGCTCCGTGTGAAAAATTGCCAAATATCCCACAGGGCAAATATGAAAAAGCAGCAGAGAAGGAAGTCTGAAGAAAAGAGACTTTATTGACTATTTTGTCCTACCTTCAAAGGCCAGCAGTCTAATATTGTTGAAGACTGTGATTTCACAATCCCATTGCCATTCCAGAGAGTGGATAGTAAAGTGAATCTCATGTTGGCATATCATTGATTGGGTGATTTTTCTTTTTCAAACCAAAAAAAGAAACAAAGCAAGAGAGAAAATGATGGAGAGCATGGAAACAATGGGTGTCCTTGATTCAGTCCCTTCTGATACCAATGACAGCTGGTGCTACTCTATCACAAGGACAAGATTCAAACAGAAGAGGGATAACATGGGAAAGCAAAATTCATCATCAGGGAAATGACTTCTGAGCAGATCAAGAAAATGTGAATAACACCAGGTAAGGATCTGCCACTGGCTGCTTACAGAAGAAATAATTTTTAAACACAATCTCCTAAGTGAGTTTGTCATGTGAGCAACAAGAAGAGGAGGAACTGTGGAGAGCTGCATGCAAATGAAATGGCCTTGAAATGTTGGTAAGTGTGACCCTGTGGTGAAAAGGATTTACAGCACAGCTGCCTGGAATATGTGTCAGGGGACATCAGCAAGCAAGGAAAGAAGAAAAGCAAGCAAGCAGAGCTGTAAATGAGTGAAATGTTTATTAACACAGAATTTAACAAGTCAGTAACAATCCAGTTGTTCACTGTTAGACCAGAATTTGTGTTATACCTCAGTGTCTCCTGCAAGGTTGTTTCTCCTAGTAGTGGGAGCCTTTCTCTCCTGCTAGACTTTGAATCTGATTTCCAGACCATCTTCATTACTTTCCCAGAATGTTAGGGGTTGGAAGGGCCCTAGAAAGATCATCTAGTCCAGCCCCCCTGCCAGAGCAGGATCACCTAGATGAGGTCACACAGGGATGCATCCAGGCAGCTCTGGAATATCTCCAGAGAAGGAGACTCCACAGGCTCCTGGGCAGCCTGTTCCAGTGTTCTTTCACCCTCACTGTAAAGAAGTTTCTCCTCGTGTTAATACTAATTCTCCTGTGGTCCAACTTGCTCCCATTCCCTCTTGTCCTACCATTAGATGCCATTGAGCAGAGCCTGGCTGTCTCCTCCTGACACTCACCCTTAACATATTTCTAAACATTCCTGAGGTCTCCTCTCAGTCTCCTCCAGCTCTCTCAGCCTGTCCTAGGGCAGATGCTCCACTCCTTTAATGATCTTGGTGAACTTTGTGACTAAGTCAAGATATTGGAATGTTTCTTTTGGAGTTGTTCAAAATGAGCTTTTTCTTCTTTTCTTGGCTATTCACTTCTATTTCTGTACAGAGTTCATGCAGTGCCTAGTCTTAAATTCTTCTGCTGCTGACTAGTTTCAATGGCAGCTTTGCATACAAAAGGCTTTGCCCAACCAGACCCTTGGTGCTGCTCTGGCTGTAATGCATGGAATGAGCTATGGGAAAGTGCCTCATTAGACAAGTATTTCCCAGTAAACTCACAGGGAGGAGAGTATCCAAGTTCCCTGGACAACTCTGACCAATTATCAGCTATTTCTGTGGTGAGAGTGGCTGACAAGAAAGGAAGTGAATGATAGGGAGAAGCATTGAGCTGCTTATCTCTGTCATGTCTTGCTTAATACAACTGAAAGGCAGAAGCTGAGCTTGAACACAGGGTCCCATACTGAAGTTACTACCAGCTATATGCTTTGATGGGAGGAGAGCAGAGAGGCCAGGCTGTATTTGAGGTGTGAATATTGCTAAGTATTATATTTACTTAAGCATTAAGGAGAAAAAAAAAGTTAGAAAAGAAAAATAAGCTTTTCTCTGGGTAGAAGTTATTAAACAGAGGCTAAATGATCAGTTCTGTGCTCTGACAAGCCTACTTACCTGAATCATTGACAAAGTGAAGATGTAAAGCTTATTTAATATATCTGTTCCCGAAATGGGACTTGGGGCTTTTTACTGTGGAAAAATACTCACTTCTTCATCAGTGGGATTAACAGCATGCAGAGTTGACTCCCTACTGAAATCACTGGTCCCCTGTGGGAGGTCTAGGACAGTACTTGGCTCTTGTGAGTGGTTGTCCTTCCTGACACAGAGGTGCTTGAAGCAGGGACAGTGTTCTGGTTCATGGGCTGGATGTATCTGTATGCTGGGGAACAATCTGATCACTCTGCTTTGCCATGAGCTGATTTATTTTGCCTTCTTGTTATGATTGCAAATCCTTAAGGGAAAAAAAAACCCTTCCTGACTATAGCTATATTTGTTCTTATCACATTGCCATTCCTCATCTTGTGCTTAATTTGTTTTCCTAATGTTGTCTAGTTGCTCTCAAAATTAGCACCCAAGTTTTGAGGTACCAAAAATACCAAGCAGGGCTCTCCAAAGTACAAGAAGCCTGAAGCCTATGTAGAGTCACCACCTTGGAGACTAGTGAATTACTGGAGAGAAATTTTTAGGGAAAGAGAATGAATAATAGAGCTATTTTGGGATGTTCTTTTAAACTCAGTGGCTAGAAACAGTAGCTTCTAGCATAGGCTTCATTGTAACTGGGAAATGGATCCATCCCCAGAGCTCAATCACACAGGTATCACACAGGCTGACAGCTCACATGCTATTACCTTTCTCTAATGCTGCATTTCTAAGTGATAATTATTTTAATGGCTGATTATTCTGGTTTTGAGGAGTTCAAGGAATTTCTGATATGAGTAATCAGGAGTAACTTCTAAAAACCTTTGCTTCATATAAATTTGCCCCATAATTGATCATATAAGTCTCTGTGATACAATCTTTAGAAAATTATCTGAGTAAAAGCCATCATTTCTTCTGCTTTGAGATGCTTAGATCCATTAGACAAGGTTCTCCTTTCTGTCTTTAATTACTTGTTCTGGCAGTAAAAACTTTGGTGACTGTTTAAGAAATAAACTTGGAGTTCAAAAACTCCCAGTAGGAACTGTGGTGAATATAATTTCATTGTACATAGCACAGAAAACATATTATTCTATTTGCTGAACCCTTTGTGGTCTATTGGGAGAGTCCTGGAACAGAGAGAGGAAAATGCCTCCTTCTATGGGTTGCAAATTGGATCCTATCTAAGTTTTCATTTTGAGCTCTGAGACACCAGTGCCAAATGAGTCACTGGCCAGATGAAAAAGAAATACAACAGACTCCAATTTTCTTTTCTTTTTGTCAGTCTTGCCCTTGCCTTGTTTTAGAAGTGGGGCAGACAGATGCTTGTATGAACCTCCTCCATTCTGCAGAGAACCACAGAAAACAACTGCCTGGAGCTCATAGTTTGGTGGTCATTGGATGAGAAAGAAAGGCATAACCATGAAAGCTGTTCACACCATGTCTATCAGGAGAAAGATTCCCCTAAGGAGAAGTGTCCCTGCCAAGCAAACTGCAGCAAGTAGATACCCAAGGAAGGACAACATCTGCTTTTCAAGATCTACCATTGGATGGGAAGGCTCTGGGGCTGCTGGTGCCTCTGCTTCTCATGGTGAGGACTGGGGTGAGGGTGGATACATCTGTGTTGGATGTTTCCCCACGTACTGCCATCATAAGGTAGGGGATTACCCAAGGATTTTCCCTCTTCTGAATGGTCACAAAGGCAGAAGTGAGAGTCTGTGATGAACACACCAGGAAATGAGAGTTGCTGAAAACCACTGTGTTCCCTCCTTATGGTCAAGGGTGAGGAGGGCAGATGGATCAGGATTTGTTCTTCTCCTGTTTCTTATGACCCAGAGAAGGTGACCAGAAGTAGGCAAGGCAAGGTGTGGCAAGAAGAGGAGAAGATTATATGGTTGTCAGGTAGAAAAGAAGATGTAGGATCTTGACATCTTCTTTGACTGGTCTCTGAATGTACAGATCAGCATCAAAGACTAAATTAGCCCGTTTAGCATTCAGGTGGTCTGTAGTGTCCAAAAGATCTGTAATTTTTTTCCCATTCTTGTTACTCTGTTATTCCTGATGAATATATATATATATGTATATATATAAAAAACATATATGTATATATAAAATATATATATAAAAATATATATGTATATATAATATATATGTGTGTATATAAAATATATATTATATATATGTGTATTTATAAAAAATATGTATATAATATATATGTATATATAAAATATATATGTGTATTTATAAATATATATAATATATATGTGTATTTATAAATATATATAAAATATATGTGTATTTATAAATATATATAAAATATATGTGTATTTATAAATATATATAAAATATATGTGTATTTATAAATATATATAATATATATGTGTATTTATAAATATATATAATATATATGTGTATTTATAAATATATATAAAATATATGTGTATTTATAAATATATATAAAATATAAAATATATGTGTATTTATAAATATATATAAAATATATGTGTATTTATAAATATATATAAAATATATGTGTATTTATAAATATATATAAAATATATGTGTATTTATAAATATATATATCACAAATTTGTGATAAATTGGAATAAATGTAATAGTAAGAGAGGCCAGCCTTCCCTGTCACAGTAGGACATGATAAGCCAGTAATACCTTTTATGTGTTATCAGCTCCCACTAGGCAGACCCTCAAAGTCTCTATTACTGCCTCAGTGTGCTTTGCAAACAGGGAGGTCTCCAAGTGATGTGGCTGAAGCTGCAGCCTTTGTGAAAAGTCTCCTCTGGAATGCTGTGTCTTGCAAAGATTGACTTCATGGGATCACAGACCAAGCACTCTGCAGTGCCTCAACGTCCCACAAAATGTCATTAAGTTTAGCATCTTGTTAGCACTGAATTTACCAGGGTAAGTGTATGCCCTGCTGGCCTAGGCTACAGGTTGTGTTCCAGCTCTTTCTGATCACTAAATTGTCAGATATACCCAGAGGGTCCTGCCATCAGGATGAGAGCATCCAAGAGCCAGGAGGCACACAACTAATCCACCAGCTGAGACTGTGCCACCAACTCCTCTCCTTCTTTGAGCTCTGTTGTGCAGGATTCATTTTGAAGAATGATAGTAAATAGCCTACAAAGAAAGAGGAAAATTTTCCTAATTGTCACAAAATCTCCTGGGTGTGAAGTAGAGGAAGGAGTAGAGAGGGAATCTGGGTGTCACTGAGCCTGCCAGGCATGGCTGTTTGTGTTGGCATCACTGGTTTATGTCTTGTGGCAACCAAACATCCCACTACAGTTCTGAATAGAGCTGTGTGCTGTTAAAGCAGCTCTTCTGAAGCTAGGCAGGGCTTGTTGGCCAGCCATGGCTTGCTTTTAGCTTCTCAGCTTGAGCTGGGATTCTCATTAAGCCTCTGTCATGCCTAGTTCTTAGCTCAGCAGCAGTATTTAAAAGGTTTTAACTCAACAGATGCCTCTCTGTGTGGACCCTACCTTGAAGAATCCTAGAATGGTTAGGGTTGGAAGGGAGCTCTGGAGCTCATCTAGTCCAACCCCCCTGCAGTGGCCAGGGACATCCCCAACTAGAGCAGGTTGCTCAGAGCCCTGCCAAGCCTCACCTGCAATGCCTCCAGGGATGGGAACTCAACCACCTCCCTGGGCAACCTGGTGAATGCTGGTGCCCTGGATACTGATCCTGGCTGCAGGGATCTCTTTGGTACATAGAGCTGCCTGCCAACAGGGCAGGGTTTGTACTGAGCCACAAGAGATTAGAATATCTTCTTATGAGTATCTGTCCCTATTCAAACAGACTGGCCTGTCTCCACATGAAACCTCTCTATTCCAGTGATTTATCTCCTCTTCTCCCAAGAGGTAGGTGTGTGCCTAATGGCCCCTGTGTCCTTTATCACCTGAGTCACTGGAATAAGGCAGCTACCAGAGCACCAGATGCATACAAAGGTTGTTTGGTTTTGCCTTACTGCAAACAGTAAGTACAGTGCAGGCTGCTTTTAGCTTGTTTGGAAAAGCTGCTTCAGATGCAGGTTAATGCTGACATTTCTTTAACTGTTGGCATCAAGCAGTAACATAGATGATGTTGCCTAGGGGATTAGCTGGACCCTATAATGTCTCCTGCTGCTTCTTGGTGCTTTTGGCTTGTGTATTTGCTGTAACTGCTTTCCCTGGCATCAAATCAGTGTCAAGCTATTGCCTCTCTGACACACAGTGATCTCTCTCACAGCCCCAAATCAAAATAATTCCTGTAACATTTACTGATGAAACCTGCTGGTGAATTGTCCACACAGTGCTAGGGTGTGCAGGGCTGGGAAAACTTCTTCAATAGAATCAACCTTGCACTGAGAAGAAAACCCAAATCCTGTCTCTCATAAAATATTAATTCAAGTTGCCAGCATCAGCATTCTAGGATTCTGCTTTTTCAAAGTCATCAGGTTGAAGGAAAAGATATTTTCAGCCCTTGGCTCATCAAATACAGAACAGAACTGTTCTGAGAGTTTTTAGTCAGCCTGATCCTTTCCTAAACTGCATGAATCTTACTTTCCATTTGGCATAATCATCCTCAGCCTTGAGATTAATTGTTTTGGAGCCAGTATCTGGCAGTGGGAGCACCCAGACCTTGTAGGCATTGTTAGAGCTGGGTTCCTGCAGAGATCCTTCAGAGAACTCTCTCATTCTCTTCCCAAGTTTGTTTCCCAGCTGTCAGCATATAGTGTTTTCTCATTTAAACAAAAGCCACCCATCTGGTCTATTCTCTGCAGCATGCTTCTCGTCAGCTTATAGCAAACCAGCCTGAGGAAGTACAGCACTTTCTGGGAAAAATCCCAACAACATCCCTCTCTCCACCAGCCAAGAGATCAAAGCTCACCCTCCAGCTCCCTCTGGCAGAAGGGTGCAAAAATGCTCTTACTGCAAAGGGGGAAGGAATCCTAGGAACACACAGAGAGAGAATAACAGTAAGAGGAGACTGGTGATTAGATATTCCTCAGCAAGAAGGGTTTTAGAGGCTCTTGCCAGAGCTTCTCAGGGTGTGTTGCAGTGCTGCACAGAGGTTCCTGCTACACAGGGCTGAAAAGCTAAGTCAGCAACTGCTGAAGGGAGCAGCCTCTGTCAGCTGTCTTAGCTCTGCATGGTTCCTGAACACCATGTGCCACCACAGGGGAGATAAAATGGAAAAGACCCCCAGTGAAAGAGGGAAACCATTCAAGGAAAAGACACAGCCCAAAGAGCTGTGTGCTCTGTGGCAGACACCACAAACAGCTTGTAATTTGGAAGGAGATGCAAAAGCAGCAGTAGCTCCATCACTTTGCAGCATTGCCAAAGGTTGCCAGCAGCCCCAGAGCACACAGGGGTGATTAGCCCCAAACCAGCCTGGATATTTGTTTATTTGAAATTGGATACAGATGCCTGAATCAGCATGGTGGCAGAAACAGTTTTATTAACACTGGAAGAGACACCACAGATAACACAAGGCAAGCAGGAAAACCCTTGAGACTACATCAATTAATATTTCCTAAGGAAGGTGTGAAATGCAAGCTCACCTAGGTATCACAGTGAAGATAAATTTGTTACATTCAGGAATGTGTGTGTGGAGAAAAATGCATCTCTTTTTCATTTAGGAAATCTATGATGGATTTCAACAGAAAGGATGAGAGAGGAGACTGAAAGAAGTGAGAGATCAGAACTGGGCCACATAAAAAAACTTCTGCTGACGGACAGATTTCAAAGGGTGCCTGTAAATGTGTTGGAAGGTGGAGTTCTGACTGCATGCAAAGGAAATGTTTTCTTCAAGGTATACTTAACACCAGATATTTTTCTACACTTGACATCAGCAGGTCTCTAGCAAGGCTGCAAAAAACCAGCACGTTTGCTCACATTCAGCACTCTGTTTGGGAGACACTACTTTCTCCAGCCACTGCTGAATTGGCATTCAGTAACCCAGATGGTTCATCAGGCCAACCAAGCAGCTTTTGTCTCTCTTGCTGTGGGGAGGGATGGAGACTGCCCTCCCAGGTCTTCTAAAAAGTGCAGCAAGCAAACAGCTATCTAGTGTAGCACTGGTGAAGCTGATGCTGCATTTGGGCTAAGACCTTGACACAAGGCCCCTTCATTCTGTATTTTTTACTGTAGTAAGATCTGGGAAAACACAGTAGGAGAGATCATGCCAATGTACTAAGCTGCTCTGACACCAACTGGAGCACTTAGGCTAAAGCAAAGTGACATTAATGGAAGACAGCTGCAATATGCAGTTGAAGTCCTGCTGTAAGGGCAACAGTAGCTTTGGTGAGGTAGCTGTGGGCTAGGTTTGTCCAGGGTGCAGATATTTCAGCCTAAGTGTCAACACATACACTTCAGAAACTAACAGGACATTTTAAATCAGTGAGGTTGGTTATTTATGCTGGAAGCTATGTATTATGATAATCTCAATTGTTACTTGCTATTGTATTTGGCTTGGGGAAAAAAACAGGCATGGGGAGCTGCCTTTTTGAGGGAGTGTGGCAAGAGCTGGGTAGAATGAGCTGTGCTTGCAGAGATGTCTGAGGCAGTCCAGAGTGGCTGGATGTCAGGCTTTGAAATGAGCATGTCCCCATCTGTGTCCTTTGCTAGGGCTGATTGCAGAACATATTTAGCTTTCTACCATTTAAATGTACAAATGACTGCTCTGTGACTCAATTAATAGCTCCAGTGCTCCTGGCCAGGCTCTCTCCCTTGAAGGGCAAAAGGCAGCTTTTTGTGGCTATTAATGCTCCTGTAACACTGCAAACTTGTTCTGATTTTCATGATATGCCACTCCAGAGCCAGAGCTGATGCTGGGCTCCCAGCTGGCTCTCCTGGACCTACCACTTGCTGAGGGACAGTGATGGTCTTGTCAGGCTCAGTGAACTCTGCTCAAGGTCAAGGCCATGGGCCAGGTAATGGATGCCCACAGGCATGGGTTTTCCCAGTAATGGAGACATGTTTTCACATAACACTTCTTTGGCTTCCAAAGACCAGGAGAACCAGACTTGTTTTGGGTGAAAACATTGCATGAGGTGATTAAGTATTTTCTGACTGAATTTAACTTTGCCAGAACCTGAGAAAGGAAATACTTTGGGAGAAGCTGGAGACAGTGAACACCAAGGTGCTACATTTCAGAGGCAGCAAGGGTCTGAGAGAACAAGGCAAAGATGAGAACAGCCTTTGATCCACGGGGTTGTCCTGTGATTAGACAGGAGCTGGATTTGGTGATGCTCCTGGGTCCCTTCCAACTTAGGACATTCTATGATTTTATTTAGGTACTATCATCCCCCTGAAACGATGAGATTTAGCTCCCCAAATGTCTTTGTGGATTGGTTCTTCCTTGGGAATCGTCATTGTCGTCGTGGCTAGGCTTCGCGAATGAAGATCCAGGGAGGGCTCCATCCATGCTCCTCATCAGCACCTTTTCCAAGCGTGCTGATAAAAAGAGGATAGCAGATAGCACCCTCGAGCCTGAGCTATGGATTTTTTTTAGGTGAGACACAGCATGCACAGAGCTGGATCCACCCTTTAGTCCTAAGCTTCATCTGCCAGGGCCTAGCAAGCTTGGACACTGGTAGCCAAGTCCTTAGAACGGAGGTTTAACCTCTTAGCTGGAAGGCCTTCCAGCGCTAAATGAGCTCCATCTGCCCGGGTTTGGAATCAGAGTTGTCCTTGTCCTAGGATGACTGCCAAAAGGCTAATGAGCTCATGCTACCCATCCAAGGATTCTAGGAACATGGGTATCACTCCCCACACTTTCCCGTGGGCAATGAGTTTAATGCTCCCTCTGCTGTGGGCACAGTTATTGCACCAGTGGACACAGGAGACCTCCTTGGGAATAGCTAGGGACAGAAAGTCAAGCCAGGGAACTCAGGGGCTGCTCCCCTTAAAGACAGCAGTGCCTCCCGTTCCAGGTGAGGCAACACCAGGAAAGAAGACACCTGGGGTCTGGCCCAGGAGTTGGCTGAGGACAAAGTCAGTACCCAGCTGTTAGCCAAGGCCTGTCCGGGCTCAGGGTGGTCGGCATGGTTGCCCGGCGCGCTCCCGCGGCCCTCCAGGGGGGCAGCGCGCAAAGCCCGGGCCGCGCTGCGGGCACGCCCCGCCGGGCGCAGACTGCAGGACCCCAGAAGGGCGCACGGGGGCGCCGCAGGACGGCGCCGGTGTGCGCGAGCAGCCGGGGCCAGGCTCCTGTCTCCGTGAGGGCCGCGGCCTGGCTGGCAATGCGGGGAGAGCCTGCTGGCTCCTGCCTCAGATTCCTGGGGTTTCAAGGTGGAAATATGGCCTTGATCGCCACCTGCTCCCGTCGGGACCGAGTTCACGAGTTTCTAATAATTTGCGTTGTGCTAAGCACAGCAATGGTGGGCACTGTCTACTTGCCGGTGCTGGGGCTTGCCTGGCTGGGTTTTTTTGTCACAGACCTCGGTGACAAACCCAGAAATCATCATATAGAGCAATCACAGAGGGAGAATTAGAATTTGGCTTGTGACATGCTGCCTGGTTACTCGGAGAGATGCGGCAATTAAGCAAGGCCATATATTCCTCCCATAGAGTGGATGCTTGTGGAGCCCTACCATCCAAGTGTGGTCCTGCTAAAGAGGAGACTGTATCTAAGCCAGGTAGGAAGACAGAAATTACAAAGCCTGTGTATTATTGCAAAGGCTGAGCTGAGAAGAAAGCAGCAGCAGAGGGTGCAAGGACTTGTAAAAGCAAGATAAGAGGACCATAGAAACTTGATTTGAGTGTGGAAGAATATGCCACATAAAAACATCATGGTGCACTGGGGGAAAGACCTGGCTGAAGGGTGTACAGTGGTGTGTGCTCAAAGGGTTGTAGTGAATGGGGCTATGTCTGACTGGCACTATGGTGTTCCTCAGGGTTCCATTCTAGGGCCAGTGCTGTTCAATCTATTTATCAATGATCTGGATGCAGGAGTTGATTGCACAGTTGCTATGTTTGCTGATGATACCAAACTGGGTAGTGCTGTTGACTCTTGAGGGACAAGATGCCTTGCAGGGTGATGATCTGGATAGATTTAAGTATTGGGCAGTGATTAATGGGATGAAATTGAACAAATCAAAATGTCGTATACTGTACCTGGGATGGAGGTATAAAATGGGAGAGGAATGGCTAGAGAGCAGCCCTGCAGAAAGGGTAGGCTCAATATGTCAGCAGTGTGCCCTAGCAGCCAAGAGGGCAAACCACAGCCTGGGATGCATCAAAGACAGCATAACCAGCTGGTCAAAAGAGTTGATTATCCTCATGTATTCAGCCTTGGTGTGGCTTCCCCTTGAGTACTGTGTGCAGTTCTGGGCCCCAAGCTTGAACGCATCCAGAGGAGGGCAACAAATCTGGGGAAAGGGCTGGAAAGCATGTCCTGTAAGGAGTGGTTGTGGAGTCTGAGTTTGTCTAGTTTGGACAAAAGGAGACTGAGAAATAACCTCATTGCTATCTAGAGCTGAGGAGGATAAGTGGAGAGGGAGGTATCCTTGGTATCCTGCGAATGAACTAGAATGGTGCGACTGGTTCAGAGCTGTGCCAAGTAAGGTTTAGACTGGACATGAGGAAGCATTTATTTACTGGGAAGGTGGCTGAACATTGGACTAGGTTTCCTGGAGAGGTGGTCAGTGTCCCAAGCCTGTCAGTGTTTAAGAGGCATTTGGACAATGCCCTTAATAACATGCTTTAACTTTTGGTCAACCCTGAAATGATCAGGCAGTTGTACTAGATGATTATTGCAGGTTCCTGCTAACTGAAGATAGTCTACTCTACTCCACTCTACTCTGCTGGCTCAGGCTAAGGATTTGTCTTCCAGAGTACCCAGCTTCCAGCAGTACCTATGAGGAGGTGCACAGTAGAAAGTAAGAGCAGAGCAAGTATTTATAGAAGCATTCACTGTACTCCCTTGGGAGTACTCTCACAACATACATCTCTTGTCAGTTCAGGGGGTTTCCTGAGCCCAATGTAGCTGTTATCTGTAGCTCTAATGGGTGCCTCTGCCAAGCACTTGTCCAGTGCCCCTGCACGTTTTGCATCTTGAGCACTGTTTGCATTTGACAGCTCTTTGTTCTTGTTCTGGAAGAGAAGTGAGCACCCTCTCTATTGACCCGTGTTTCTCAGCCATCATTTCACAGCTCTGTTAACATATCTTCTGTCAGTCATCTCTTTCTGAAGCTGAACAATTCAAGCTTACTCAGCTGCTCCTTATGTGTAAATCATTCCATGTCTTTAATGTTCATCCTGCCCTTCTCTGAACCTCTCAGGTTCTGGTATCTTCTTTTTGAGATGTGGGCACATTTCTCAAGATGTGAGCATACCAGAGCCATAGCAATGCTTTCTGTACTGGTCTCTCTTCCTTTCCTAACGATCCCTATGTTAGATTTGTCTTGTTGATCATTGCTGAATGATGATGTAGTGTCAGATAATAAAGAGAACTGAGATAAAGCAGGAAGAAACCAGAATAAGTTGAGTCAAAATCCTCTGGGAAAGGAGGGTGAAGAGGAAAACTAGGATGGTGTTAGGGGTCTGTTTTATAAACCTCTAGGCCTTTAATATATAATCAATATCAAGAATAAATACCACTGTGAATTGTCAATATGCAAGAGTTTAATGCTCCAGCTGCAAACTCAGCAATAAATAGATGTGATACTGCACTTGTTTATTCCCATAAGCAAAAGGGAATGTATTTTAGATGTAGCTCTGGTAGTGAACATATTATAGAACTAGTCTACAGTAAATAATTTTGGATCAGAGTGTTAATAGCATTTTAAATGGAATGGGGAAAAGGACAAAAATTATTCTGGTTTGTTTGGGGATTTTTGTTTGTTTGTTTTCACAGGGAAAATGTGAAGAAATTTAAGAAAAGCAGTGAGTGGAGTTAACCAGTTTGACAAGCTCAGGGGTTGCATGTGAAAGAATATAAAAGTTTGCATCAGAGTTAGGAAATCTTTCTGGAATTTGCATGCTAAACAAAGGGAAAACAAATGAAGTTCTCCAGAGTCACCTGGATGAATGACTGCACAAGGAAGGATGCTAGGTGTAAACAATCTGTGGGAAAGGATAAAGAGGTCAGTTGGTCTAGGCCACTATGTTTTGAGCAAAGATCTATGAAGATAAGTGCTGAAAGGTTTGGTAACTATATAAATAGAAATAAGATTAAAAAAGGAGGAAGTAGGGCTGCTGAGTACAGAGTAGGAGGCTGAGATCAAACACAGTATTTGGATCACACTTAGATCAAGGGCCAGACCCAAGAGGGTGCACAGGACTCTAATGCCAGGAAGTTAATTTGACTCTGGGAACAAAATTCACAATGCTGAGGAAGATGTCTTACTCTTTTGTAGAGTAAAGGAGAGAAAATTACATTCCCAGGAGTAAAAATCTACCACAACTACTATGGTGTCTTAGCTGCTCATGAGGAAACACCAAAGGCACCTGTTCAAAACTCTCTCTTGTCCTATTCTAGGTCTGTAACAAAGGTTTAGTCTCTCTGGCTACACCTGTGTTAGTAAACAAAACATGATGAGGGTGCAGGATGCTGTACCAGTCTGTGATTGCCCATGCTGTTTAATAGTTCCTGCTAGAGGTACACTGTGTGCAAGACAGCACCCCTTCCCAGATAATGTTCATGGGACAGCATGGATTTGCTCTTCCCAGTGGACAATTGGAGGTGGCCACTTTGCTTTGGACTTGTTGTGGAGAAGAAGAGAGGTTTGCTGTGTGGATGCAAGTCATCATGTGCAGTTTGCTGTCAAGGATAGAGAACAGGACAGAATCCATCCTATTTAGTGGCATAAGTCTGATCCTGTCCTGCTAATGAGTGAGATATAAAAGGATGGAGTCCAGGAGGTGATCAGCTTTCTTCTTGTGCATATGAGGTGTGCTGAATCTGCTAAGTGTAACATAATTTATAGGTTAGCAACAGTAAGACTGTGGTCAGCTATGGTAAGACTATACAGCTGCATGGTTTGTAGGTCTTGTATACTTTATTTCTGAGGATTTATTTTTACAGTGTTAAATATGCAATTCAAATTTCACTAAATGCCCCACTAAAATTCCCTGAAATTGAAAACTAAACCAATTATTGTGCAACACAGGGAAAGTCCATTTGAATCCAGCCTATTCCTCACTTAATAATAAATGTGCAAAGCCAAAGGGACAACATATGTCACAGACACAGTGGTTTTCCTTAGAAAATTGTCTTAGCTCTTCTCAGTACCCTCTGGCATGCCTGGATTAGCATCTTCCATGCTTTGTCTCTGAATGATATCATTTGACAGCCTGGAAATGCTAAATGATTTTGCCAGAAACAATGATCTTTCAAGAGCAGAAAGTACGAAAGACTTTTTCATCTCCAGTGCTTTCAGAAAGCATAAACCACATGAATTATACTAATAATTTCCAATAAAATAATAGCCTGCTTCCCCCCAAATAACCAAGATTCTGAAGGAAGCCAGCTACACCCATTAAATCCTAATCACTCCCACAGCCAAGCAAGAGAAGGAAAAGAGACAAACAGATCATCAAGGTTCATTTGATTTATTCTGTATATTGCAATAAGGTGTATTTTGATACTGCTTGAGACTTGCCTTACCTGCCACTAGGATATATCAGTGAACAAGCTGTTCATTACAAATGTAAAGGTGACTCAGTTGAGCATCCCTTTTCTCAAACACAACATATGTCCTCAGGTGGGACTGCAAGGTCCAAGGGTAGTATTCCACCCTCCAGCCCATGGACTCTCTGCTGCAAGGTAGCTTCTCTGCAGCCAATATTGTGAAGCCATCAGTTGGCACAGATGAAAATTATGCCATAGGCCTTTTAAAAAAGAGAGCCAAATGATAGTTAAGAATATTCCCTGGCTTGGTTTAACTTACAGGTATAGAGGAGTCAACTGGCATAGTTTTGGTCTGGGGCAGCTAGCACTGTCTTGAACAATCCATAGGCATGGTATAGAGGATAGTATGGGCCAGGAATCATTTCCAGTAGGTAGCTGGGTTGCAGCGAGGTCTTTCTAGATTACCATTCATCTGGTGCACTTTAAGCATCTTCAGAATGAGGTGAGAAAAGGTTCAGGGAGGGCACTAAGGATAATCAAAAGCATGAAATGGCTCCCATGGAAAGGATGACTAAGTGGGCTGGGACTCACATACTATAAAAGAAGATTTTGTTAAACATACAGAAGACATGTAAAAGTCTGCAGAATACAGAGGTTGAAGTAGGTGTCAATTGTTTGCTGTGTTCTCCAGTGCAAGAAAGAAAAAGCTAGCATGTAGCAAGTTCCAAAGAAACAAAATGGTGTAGTATTTGAAGCTACATGTCATGGGATACTATAAATGCTAACATTTGCCATGAGATCAGGGCAATATGGAGAATTTAACAGAAAATGAAGGATATTGATGTTTGCTATATACAAAGATACCATTTCTCTCACAGTTGCAAATTGCTGGAGAAAGTGTCTTCAAGTGTTTGCTTTATCATAGTTTCCCCACAGATCTGCTTGGACTATTCTCACAAACCACTGGTCTAAATGGATTATTGGTGTGCTCCAGGCAGCCATTCTTAAGATTTATGAATCGTGCTCCACAAATACTTGCTTTTGTGCATTGATTATAAGAGAAGCTATAATGATGTGCTTACATGGAGATAACCTGTACAGTTTTTTAGTCCAAGCTGAACTAATGGCATTGAACTGTTTGCCAGTAACCTGTCTTTGAGGAACAAGCCCCTTCGGGTTCAGCAGAGGAGACCTCCTTGCTGACTCTTGACTGCACGCGTCTGTGCCTAACCTCGCGGTGTTCTGCTTGCATGCTTAAAGAGAATCACAGATGCATTACGGTTGGAAGAGACCTCTAAGATCAAGTCCGACCATACCTATCACTAACATACCGCTAAACCATGTCCCTAAGTAGAGCATCTATAACACCTCCAGGGATGATAACTACTCCACCTCCCTGCGCAGCCTATATTCCCGTCACGCTCCGTCTGGTGGTGCTGTTCCGGAAGGGCCTCACCCATCTCGCTCATTCATTCAATGGCGGAGGCGGGGCCGGCTAGGCGTGCGGGAGGTGTAAAGCAAGGAGCGTGGGGCTGCCTTGGCGTCGCCTTGCCTCGCTTGTGAGCCTGCTGGCAGTGGGCTACCCTTCGGCGCGGCGCGGGTGAGCGAGCGAGCGAGTGAGCGAGTGAGTGAGTAGCGGGGCGCGGGGCCGCTCTGCGGCGGGCGGAGCGGGGCCGGGGCCGGGCGCGTGGTGGTAGTGGTAGTGGCAGCGGCAGCGGCCCCACGCGGGGCGTCCATTTTTGCATGATGCAACCAGCGTGGTGCGGAGAGCTCCCGGAGCCAGACTGTCTTCTCCTGCCGCCCAAACAACCGCTCCTCCATTTTCTCTCCGTGGCCGCGGTCCCTGTCAGCTCCTCGCCTAAGCGCCGCTGGGAGCCGTCCCTCTCCACCCCCTCCCCACCTTCCCCTGCCTTTCCTCGACCCCCACGCTGGCGGGACTGTGTCCTAGCCCCTCTGCTGAGGGTGAGGTCCTTCAGAGCCCCCAGCGGGTAAGGCCTTTGCTTGTTGTGGTGATGGGATCTGCCATCATCGGCTCCTGGAGCGCATACCCCTTGCTCCAGGGGAGATGGGCATTACCGCCTCAGGCCACGCTTCTCCTCTTCCAGAGCAAGCAGCAAGCCAGGGCAGAGTTGGAAAACTCGTGTAAGTGCATGCATGTTTCTCAGCTAACCCGTTTTCGTGCTTACGTTTGCTTTGCAACACGGGCAGCGCCATAGAGAGCATGCTTTGTGGAGAGATGAAGGCCCAGGTGTCATGGAGAAACCTTGGGCCTCTTCCCTGAAGGTCTTTCCATCTTCGAGATAGCTCCTGAGGACTGCTGTGCTGTGCTTTGCTTTTTCTTTCAAATTGCAAAAGAGGCGGAGTATTTACTGAAAATGCAGATACCGTTCACAGTGCTCGAGTCAGTCCTGTACTGTGAGAGTTGAGGCTCTCTGCTGTTCCTGGACATGTGCTTGTGATGAAGACAGGGACTTGTTTCCATTTGGTTTGTCAGCGTTTTAAAGGCAGCCGACCTGACTAACAGAGGGATTCCTTTTTAGCGTATGTAGTACGTGGGAACATTTGTGGCAGACAGGGCGGCAGGGAGGGGTGAAACTCACTAAAAACATCAAGAGGGCTTTTATATATAGCTAAGGCTGGACAGATTGGGACTGCATTACAGAAATGCTAGTTAGTTGTGCTGTCAGCTGCTAGAAGCCTTTGTTTTGGAGCAGTATTATAGCTGCTGTACAGATTTGGGACAAAACAGCAGTTGCAGCTCTAAAGAGTTCACAGGCTGCAGAATAGCTCAGGTGGTTACTGCTGCTGCAGCTTAATGAGTTAACTACCTGTTAGCTGAGTGGTTTTGTCACCTGTGTGGCACCTGTGGTCATTTACAATCATTAACTTCACACTTGTGTAACAACTTCATGGTGCCAAGATCAGGTGAATCAGTGGGCATGCTGCCTCCTTCTGCCCAATTCTGTGAGCTCCACTAAGCCCATGTAGGGACAAGTGGGGAAGACATGGTCACACCTGCAGGTGGCCTTGTGGGACCCTCCACAGTGGACAACGCTGCCTCTTGAAGTTAGTTACTCACTGACACTTTGTCTGTTTCCACTGTCTCCAATTCAGAGGGAAATGCAATGAACACTTGAAGAGGCAGGAACTTATCTTTCTGATTGGGTAGTCTGTAGACCTCTTTTACCTTCAGCAGTCAGGCAAAATACTGCATTTCCATATAATGCAGAAAAGTGTAATTACACAGGCTGCATAGCTGTACATGCCGGTCCTGGCACAAAGGAGCCAAGGTTGCTGATTGTCACAACCCTCAAGAGTTACTTTACTTTAAAATATTTTGAGTATCATATTTTTTGAGTGATCTGAAGGGGACAGACTGACTGTGCTCCACAGCACACGTGCTTTAGATAGTCAGATTTGCTTCAAAATAAACCCATTTTGTGAGCAGAAGAACGACTGGGTGTTGAATCCCCATTTTATGTTGGTTTATGGGGATGTGTAAAGTTTTGAGCCTAGTTTGTAGGCTTGAACTTAGTAAGGAGTTGTGCTCAGAAGGCACATGTTGTTTTGGGTTTTGTGCTGTAACGGAAACTTGAGGCCAGCTAGGTTTCTAATTGAAGCAGTTCAGTTGTGAGTGTGGGCGAGATGTGTGATTGCATATACGTGCAATATGCTCCTGACTCCATGTGGAAAGAGAAGAGTTTGCTATGAGGAAGGAATTAGCTTAGACAAAAGAGGGAACCTGTAATTTTTTAATGTAACCAATTACTGGAGTAACTAGCTCTGAGTGTTGTGTTGAAATCTTTTTCACTTTTTGTTTCTTTTTTTTTCCATCTTCCTCCTTTTTCCTGTGTAGTCTATTGCCAGATATCGGTTAGGGTTTGTTACTGTGTAGTATTGTGCCTGAGCTCTGTATCTCTGCTTTAGGTTGTATGACAATGTGAGTGAGTCATGTGTGCCAATCCAGCTGGATTTGAGCGCAATTGATGGTCTAGTCAGTGTGAGAGGGAGAGGAAAAAAACGGGTAGTGGTGGTTGTTTATCTCAGGTGGGAAAGAGCACAGAAAGAAACAGGGCTTGGGTGAAGGAGGGTAGGGATCTTGTTACAATTTCTGCCTCTACTACCTTTTGTTCATTCTTCATCTATCAGGTTCCTTGACCTTGATCCACTATGACAAGTTAATGAGACTTCAGTGGTCTTTTAGGAATGTCACTTCCAGTTGTAACGCAGCTTTCAGAGAGTAGAAAACAAAGTAGTGACTTTAATCCTCTTCTCTTGGCCCATATCTGTGATGCCAAAAGCTCAACTGCATGCATTGTGGGGCAGGAAGAAGAAAGAGTTGGTAGCTTTGGCTGCAGATGTGCCCAGTGAGTGCTGACTGATCCTGGCAAGGCTTATTGGTTAAGGCATGGTGGTGCCAAAGGGCAGATGGGGATGTGGCAGAGCCCCTTTGCCTCTCCTGAAGGATGAGCTAAGATGTCCCACTGACTTAGCCAAGTATATGTAGAAACTAGTGGCATTGACCAGCAGAATCAGGAGACTGGGCAGTGTGGAGAACTAGTTCAGCAGTTCTGGGTGAGTTGGAGTCAATTGCAGTCAGTACAGAGCTAGTAACCCAGGGTTGATCTCTGTTATCTACATAAATGTGTTTGGCAGTATCCTAGGGTTTTTTCCATTACCTGCTGTTATTGTCCTTGCAAAAATCCTTGCAAATCTCTCATCTGCTGAATGGTGTTAAAGGTAGCATTCATCTGATGAAATGTAGTCATCTATGTCCAATGTAGTCAGCCCTGGCTCCTGTTACAGTCAGCTAAGGGAGGAGTGAAGGTTTCTGAGGTATGCTTCATTTCAGCCCAGTGTGCTGAAGCAGATGAGTTGTGACCTGAAAGCTGCTTTACACTGTCTATAAAAGGAGGCATTGGGAGGATTAGCTCAGATCTGAAAGTCTGCACTATAAATGTCTAAGTGTTTATCTCAGTGAACATGTGAGGATCTCATTCTTCAGTGACTTTGGTAAGAATTGTGACTTTTTGCACTGTGGGTGGGTTTGTTCTGGCATTTGAACACTCCCTCCATAGTGTAGTTGCTGCTTACTGTTTGCTGTTGGACAGACAAAACATAGAGTCTAACACCTACCCTGTGACTACACACTGGCTACAGGATTCCACACAGCTGAGTGGTTCCTGGGCAGTTTGGAGTGTCAGGGATCAGGAGCTGCTGGGACTCCACTGGTGTTTGTAGACACCTTAGGACCCTGTTTGCTCTGGCAGCAGTGGCTGGAGCCACCTTCCCTTGATGATGGATCAGCAGCTGCCCTTCTTGCCAGGGTCCCTGACTCAGTTGGAGGCCATTAAAGTGGTGGCTTAGAAATCCTGTGAACGCTATCTGATTCTGAAATGCCTCCAAAGTTTCCAAAGCAAAATACTGTGAGATTTGTGGTTCCACGTAAATCTTTCATTTGAGTCTTTCTGTTTTGTTTTGCGTGTGAAAAACAGTTCAGAAAACTTTTATTTTTGTAGAGGTGCATTTTTTTTACTGTGTTCAGGAGTCGCAGTAATAGCTGTAGGAAGAAAAGGTTCTATTAGTTTCTTTACTGAGCAGGATCCTTCATGAAATTTACCTGTTAATCTAACCTTTTCCTTAGTTCCTGCCATTCTGTGTCTTGACCCCTTTTTCTTAGAACTCCATGCAACTGCTCTATTTACTGAAATATTAAATTTATTAAGTCTATGGTAGTATTCAGCATCATATTTTCTTACACTTCTTTCTTCTGCTGTTTTCTGAGATGAGGAATAACTCTTGAGTTCTCTTTCACCAGACTTCTTGCAAATATCCCAGCTGTCTTCTCTGAGCTGTACAGATTTTGCAATTCACTCTTGCATCGTTATTTTCCACATCCTTGTCATTTGGTTTTATCTTTCCTTGCAGATCTTATTGGCCTATGTAATCTTTTTATTATAAGGATGAGGATTTTTACTTAGTATCCTGTTTTTGAGGACTTGCAATTAATTGCTGTCCTTATTTACTGAGCAGGCTATGCTTTTATTGAAATGCAGTGGTTATCTGACAGCCATCCACTTCTGTAAGTTTATTACAAGCCACTCTGGGGTTCTAAAAAAAAGAAATAAAAAAATTGAACAATGAGCTTTTTATTTAAGTAGGGCTTGTCCCTGCTACTAATTCACACAAATGGTTAAAATCTCCTGTACTATAACTTTCATTTATTCCTGGAACCCATTCTGTCAAATGGGAGGGTGTTCTCAAAAGGAATAGCTGCATGTGCTGTGACCCATATTATTCCTGGCTGAGTGTGTGAGCCTGACTGTCTTATATTGCCAGGTATTTTAATAGAGGGGAGAAGAACTGAGTTGTAGGTTAGATGCACATTATCTCTGGCTGCAGTTGTGCCTACTGACTTGACTGCTGGTGTCCCAGCCACAGAGGCAATTGCTGCTTCAGTTTTCTGGCTGGTGTGCTTGAGAGAGCTCTCCTCCAGCATGTTTTCAGCTCAGATGGGGCTGGATAGCACAGGCTGCTTCAGTGGTCTTTGCTAACTCGAGGTGGCAGCTAGGTTATGTCTTTAAAGGTTCAGCTAGCAAAGTAAATAGTATGGTGTGTCTCTAGGAAATACGTGCTAATTTGAGTTAGTGGTGTTTCAGTGAAGTGGGCTGGGATGCTGAACAGATGACACAATCCTCTCTCCTCCATACTGAGCTATCTGGGAGGTAGAAGACAGTGGTGGTACCAGGCATTTGGGGGGATTTACTTCTACATCTGGTGCCCTTAGAGCCTTAAAACCATATCTACATGGATATGGTGCTGCTCTGCATGTCTGCAGCAGATCACATCGCTTCAGTGGTTTGATTAAACCAAAGGTGAGTTTGCTTTGGCTATGGGTATTTGTGGGTTGTGGTTTACTGCCACTTTCCATTGTTATAAAGGAAACTGTGCAAAATCACCTTTTTAATTTTATGGGTAAAGCATGCTGAGATCAGGGCTTGGGAGAACTTGCTTCTAAAGGATCTGCTTACCCAAACTGCCTCTGCAGTGGGGTTGGGAGGTGGTGTAACTCTGTAGATAGCAGAGGATCAGCAGTCCCTCCAGAAATCTGGAGTTGGTAAGCAAAACCACCTTAGCAGAATAAGGAAAAAAAAAAACAACCTACAAGCCATAAACCATAACAAAATCAGACCACTGGTAATGCTAGTAGTAGTTTCATTTGGGAGTGCTGATGTGGATGTGTACCTGGCAGGAATAGACTTCACAGAATCCCAGAATGGTAAGGGTTAGTAGAGACCTCTGGGGATCATCTAGTCCAAGACCCAGCTAAAGCAGGTTTGCCTGGATAGACTTATCCTGCAAGAAATGACTATGATTGGATTAATGAACTGTTTCTTTAAGCTGAAGAAGAGCTTGCCATCATTGGGTGAAAAACTGTGGTGTTGACTTTGTAGAGCTAGGTTATTTTGTCCAATTGACTCTTTCATAAAACAGTTTCAGCTAGCAAGGTAAATGATGTGATGTGACTTTAGAAAATATCCCTGAGGGCATTAGTTAGCTCAGGTAACCACAGTGTAGTCTTTCATCTTTAGGTTGCTGATTAAACTCTGCCTAGCATTGCATACTGCCTGACAGCTGTTTGATGACCCATGTGAGAAAATTCCCAAGAAAAGGATGCTGCTGCATGCTATGCTATTTGTTTTTTCCTTCCCAAAAGTTCATAAGACAGTGTGTGTTGTGATGATTTTTATTCTTTGTCTGGCTTTGCAGTGACAGTTTGTGCATCAGATTGGTTAGTGTCCTTATAGCTTCCAAAAGCTGAGAGCAGCCCATTAAGAAAATACAGCAAAATCCAACCTCTCTGCTTTTTTTTCTTTTCCTTATGTAGGACACAACAGAAGGGGTTCTTTCCAAGTTATTTGCAATAAAAACCACACAGCTATTGAGAGATATTGACAATGAATATATAACATAGTTGACACTGTAGAAAAAAGGGTATGTAATTAAGGACCTGAGTAATTGGTCCATCACCATTTTAGCAATCCACTTTATATAAAGTGGATATAAAGGCATGTTGGAAGCTGTATAGAAAGGAAGTGATCAAAGCAGGTTTTTCCAAGTCTATCTTTCAGTCAGTACCTTTACTAGGTTTATAGAGATTTGATGTTCAGAGGTGCTGTGCTATTGTATATCCACCCATGCTGACCATTGGTGCATTAGTCATGACCTTTTTGGCTGTGCACTCTGCTGGAAGATAGGATCAAAATACTCTGGCACTGTGAGCAAGAAGAAAGTGCAACACCCAGAAGTCAGCAGCTGAATGATGGATGAGGGTGGAGGTGCTATCTATGTCTTGGAGGAGAAGAACAATAGGTGTCTGTGAGAATTTTGGAAATGAGCGTTTCCATCAGATTGGAGTGGGAATTTGGCCTCTAGCATATTTTCACTTCAGGAAAGGTACCAACACAAGCAACAGTGAAAATCAGAACAGTTAAGTTGCTGGAGAAGAGCAGAAGCAAACATTTATGCTTTGCTCTGAAGGCACTGGGATCAGTGCTCAGGCAGTCCTGAAGGCCAAAGCTTTGTCCAGAAAATCCTCTTCACTTCTGAGGAATGCAAGCATTAGAAAGAATCAGTGTTTTGTGAGGAAAGTGGACTTCTGAGCTGCTAAATCTGCTAAGACTGCTCAGAGACTTCTACATCTTTCTATTAACTGCTCACAGAAAGACAGGTCAGACTCTGTCAAGGTGTTTTTGCTTTTGCTGGCTCTAGGTTCAGTCTGTTTTCTGTCCTGAGGAGCAGTCTGAGTTCACAGATACCTGCTAGAGCCCTGAAGTAGCTAGGGAAGGCAGGCATCTCTGAAGAGGCATTCCTCCCATCTCTCTTCCGAAGGGATAGGTTTATACTTGGAGGTACCTGTCTCTACCTGATGGTTATAGAGAGGGGTGAGATAATATCCTTTGCCCAAACACTGCTTTGGAGTTGGCCAAAGCTAGTTGAGAGGAATCCTACTTCCCGTAACCTGGTTGGCACGTGGAAAAATGCAAGGATATCCTTCAAAGAAACTTGTTTAAGTGATGAAGCCACACTGTTGTACTTTGGCTGCTCCAGACAAACTATCTCAGATGTTTGTTTTAAACCTGCTTTTTCCTTTGAAGGAAATACCTGGAGATCAGAACAGTGTGGTGCAGGGCACCATCAAAAGCACAACAGCAGCTCTTTGATTGTCATGCTGCTGTTCAGATCCTTGGGGGAAAATGCTAATTATCATTTGTTTCATAGTTATTTTGCTTTAGAATCACCCATTTTCTTTTTTTCCAAGTCCCAATGGAGTGGAACTGAAGAGAATACTTAACAGCCAGTAGTTTGTTTCCTTCCTGCTGTTGCTTAAAGAGCTTAGCAGCAGCAGAGCTTATTATGCTTCAAAGTTTCTTGTTCTAGGTAAGTGACATGGGAAGAGATAGCACTGTGTGTGCTCACAAAAGTATGCTAAAATGCATAATGCAACACATCTCAGAGACTGTTGTATTTAGGTCTCTCTGCATACCCCCCACAACCCTGTGAATATAATTAAAAGTGATTTTCTTTCATGCCCAGTGATGATGTGGAAAAATATAGTGAACTTTTTAAAACATATTGTCAGGCTGAGTGCTTCCTTGAGTGCATACTTACTCCAAACATGATACTTTTGCTCATGGGGACCTAATTTTAAAGGATAGCTGTATAACTTCCCTCACAAGGGCAATGTGCCTAGTTCCTTCATTTATCCCTGTCCCTGGGTTCCAGGTGCTGGTTTTGGGGCAAGATTATAGTCTGCAAACTGGACAACTACTAGGCTGATGGGATTGAATGCCAAGTACATGGCAAATGGGGTTTTCTTTTGCTCATGGGAGTTAATCTCATCTGTAAATTAACTTGTGCTTCTGAGCAAGCCAGAACAAGCTCCCTTCATGAAGACATACGAGTTGAGAGCTGCATTTCTGCTGCACAGATTCCAAAAAAACCTGTAAGGCTGACTTACAAGGTAATGTCTCTGTCCCTTTGTGAAACAAGGGCTGTCTGCACTTTATTTTGTAGTGACTTCAGAGCTTGGCCTCTGCCAGACCTGCCAACCTTCTGCATTTCTTACCTGCTGGTACCTCTGCATTTGGCCCTGCTCTCACTGCTTCCTCGGTTCTTGTTAGTGATGGTTATAAGCTTTCTGCACAAATCCCTCTTTGGGCTGGCCAGCAAAGAGTCCCTGCATTGAGGGGATGCAGGGTCACTGTCAGCAGTGAGACCTGAAACGTGCAGCTTATGCTCTTGCTCTGACGTTGCAACCTTCCTGCTGCCCCTGTGTGCTGCAAAAAATTGTGGGGGTCCAGTAGGCTCTGTTAGTTCCCTATCAAACGTGGGAGTGCAGCCTGGGCATTGACTTTGCCTCTTTTCTACTGCAACACAGCCAGTAGAGAAGCAGGGGAGAGCTGAAGGGTGAGTGTTTACCCAAAGCAAACACACTCCACCCTTACCTTGCTGAGAAATGTAATTCCACATCATTGTTGTACCTCCTTTCTGATAAGATTTATTCAGATAGATGTATTGGGTTTGACACCATATCAAAACTGGGTTTGGGTATCTCTTTGAGTACAGAAGTGGTTGCTTACTCTGTAGTCTGACTGGTCAAGCATCAGGCTTGTATGATTTGCTATGCTCTGTACTTTAGGCTTAAATGCCTAAAAAATGAATGCAGTTTTCAGAGGCATTTTGTGGTAAATTGAGCAACACTTAGGAGCTGTGAAGTCTTTACAGTGATGGTTTGTGGGATTATTTGCAAAATATTTCTGGGACTGATTCCCCTCCCCCCCTTAGTCAGACCCATAATCCCATTTCATATGCTTTTTTTGTTATTAATTAGGTTCTCCTGCCCTTTTTAATAGGAGATTTTACTAGCTCTGGTGGTATGCAGGACTGACAAACTGCAGAGCTGGGCAGGATTGGGGCAAACACTGGAATGAAAGCAGGTGACTTGTGCAGTGCCAAGTTTGAACAGCAAGCAGGCAAGTGTGTGGGGGAAGCTGCCATGGAAACTGCTTGTAGGTTTGGCAAAAACCCCTAAGCTCTGCATTGCTGCTATTCCTAACTACTAGTCCTCTTTGCTCACAATAGCCAGAGATATTGCAGAGGGCAGCTACCTGGCAAGGGGAGGAAGGTGGGAAGATGATGCAATGCTAGCAGTTTGTTGCAGGCTTGGAGGCAGCACAGGTAGTGGTGCTGGTTGGGCTGGGAGAGCCAGGGTAGGCAGTTGTGGCTGGAATGGTTTGATCTCAGGCCAGAAGGGCAAGCCCACTGCCCTGCTGTGGTGAGGGATGGCTGAAGGAACAGTGCTTCCTTGCAGGTTGAGAGGTGAGTGTGGTGTCGATTTGTCTCTGGGTGTTCTGGCTGCACTCCCAGAGGAGGGTTACCCCCTGCCTCAAATGTAGGGCTGCAGGTGGATTTTATCACCTTCTTTCTCCTTCACGCAGTCCCATGTGGAGCCCACACCTCCTTTACTCCACCTCTTTGTGCCATCCTCAGTTTCATTTTGCTGTGGGTGTCTGTCTAGACTACACTGATGTGGACATATCCTGTGGACCTGGCAGCCAAGCTCCACAACTGCCTTGCCCAGCCCAATTCCCATTGACAGCAACAGTCCCTGGTGAGGCATGTGTCATGGACTGGCCAAGGCTGGAGGACAGATGATGGTTATTAACCATCAGGGAGTTGGGACATCACTATATTCCAGTGACACTAGAAGTGTGGCCACACCGTTGATGCTCGGTATCTCCCTATGCCTTGGCTTGGGCTGACTGGACTATTTCAGTTAAGGCTTCCTCCTGTGAGCTGCTCCATTTGTTGTGCTGTTCCCAGGCAGCCAGGGTGTTGGTTGCCTACCCAAGCCATGTGCTGTTGGCTGCTTTGGCACTGAGTGACTCTGGTCAGTGGGTTATGTGGTTAAGGGGAAATAATAGTTTGATCGGATGGTAGCATTTAGTCTTTGCTTTTAATTCAGTGTGCGTCAGGGCATTGCCGTTTGGGAATGGTCTTCCTGAAGAACTCTCCCATGGGAATTACTTGTCTGCTACACCAACCTCTGAAACTGCAGACATGCAGTGTCCTCTGAGCTGCAGGAGAGAGTACATGGCTGCACACATCAGCTGAGGGGGTGTGAAGTGCTTTTTTGTGCTTGCAAAGATGAGTATGTAGGGCTTGGAAGGAGCTGATCCCTCCTCAGCCCTTAAATTATGACTGGAATGTGGGAATACTGGGTAAAAAGCAAACGTTTAGTTCCTTTCACACTAGGCTTCTCTTTGGTGTGGTGTAAATCGTATTTGCAGAAAGCTTTAGTATTAGCTCTGTAGTCATGCAAGTACCCTCAGAAGGCTTTAATGTATTTTTGAATGCAGCTGACTTGCTTAATGAGAAATTAACTTTGGTTTCTTCAGAAAAGGGAAGGTTTTTCCTAATTTTTCCACTATGTCAAGTTGCTATCCAACAGTCACATCAGAGTGCAGGGCTGGCGGGTCTGACTTGGAGGTTAGCATGGGGCAGGCCTTTGAGAATGGCCTCCAACTCGGCAGGAAAAGGTCCTGGATTCGTGAAAATGTAATCTAATTACTTTCTGTTGACTTTATTTTGATTGTGTAAGGCCAAAGGAGTGATGTAGCATAATTTGATCTTTCATAGAGCCCCAGAATCTTAAAATGGTTTCAGTTGGAAGAGCTCTTTGAAGATCATCTAGTCCAACGCCCCTTGCCATGGACAGGGGTATCTCTCACTAGATGTGATTGCTCAAAGCCCCATCTGGCCTGACCTTGAACACTTAATTTGCAGGCACAATTACCCAAGAATAGCATGACCTTTCTCAGAAGCCTAGAGTCATCTTGGTATAAGGTCCAGGTTGCCTCATGACTTGGCCATGTACAGTTTCTGTTTCCCTTCCTCATTGTGTGTCCAGTGCAGGCTGAGCTCTTCCTTGTGCAAGCAATTCCTCCAAAGTTTGTTACAGAGCATTTCCTCTAAAGAAGCTCATCAAACACTCATTGCGGAGAAACACTATTCCTGCTCTTCCAGTAAAGGAAAGGGTTCCTTTGCTCTGAGTTAGTACCCTTTATGGTAATGGAGGAAGGTTTTAACTGGGACAGCAGCCATGCCCCAGTGCTGGGGGTGTACCTGTTTGAGAAACATCTTACCCACAGACATGCTGGTCCATGGTCCGTTAGGATGCCCATGGGCCACTGGGTAGTGGTGGCCATGGCCTGCAGCTGCCACAGGGCCCCACCTGCCACAAGAGCTGCCACTGCTCACCACGAGCTCCCTGCTGGCCTCCACCTGCTCCCTGCTGCTCTGGGATGTTCCACACCTGGAAATCCCCACTTCCTCCTGGTGAAATGGTGCTGTCTTCTCCTTCCTTCTGTCTTTCTGTCTCTTCAGATGTGTTCCACATCTGTATAGAATGGTGTTTGTTGTTATACATGAAGGTTGGGGCTCTAAACTGTTTGTTTCCCTACTACTGTTTTAATAACAAACCAACTTCTGACTCTTGTCTAACTCACTTCCTTATCTCCTAAGGGACATTTCCCACCTTCTTTCAAGGACTGTTGTGAAAGGACTACAAGTGGAGCATGCTGAATGGCATAGCCAGGCCTTCTGGCTAAGCAAAGCTTTGTCTTCATTTTATCTGGGTTTGAGAAGACAGAAGCTCACTTATTTAATATTGTTTCCCAGAGCATAAATTATTTCTGTTCAACACCAAGGCTGAGTCCCTGGCAGATTACAGATGATGTGTCACTTGGGGTAGATCTCTGGCAGTCTGTCTCTGGCTTTCATTTGGGAAGTGTAATTATCTGTGGAGATCCCTTTGGGTTTTATGACAAATTGAGGGAGTTAAATCAAGCAATTTTCTTGCAAAGTGTAATTTGAAGCCATGCTGAGGAGCTATTTGAGGAGACTGTACTAGAGCTTGTGGGAGACCTTTCAATTAGGTCAGAAAACAGTGATTCATGTAAGGAGAGAGGTATGGCACTCTTTATTGGCTAGGCAGGTAGACATCTCTTTAACATTTTGATCCCTGAGGAGCTGTGGATGGCACAGGCAGCACTGCCTTCCTCCTCCTACAAGCAGCCAGGTACTGTTTGAGCTGCCAGAGGATCCTCACTGGCTGAAATCTGAGCTATGGACTAAAAGGGCTGAGAGCAGTGAATGCACCTTTTCCTGGATGGTACTTCTCAAGTAGGAATCCATCCTGGAAAGGGTTCTGCCCCTCTTCTCTGCCTTGGCTACTGGCAGTGGTGGCTTGCCACCCAGTCAGTTGTAGGCACAGCACTGCAGTGGTGCTGTTTGCAGCATGATTCCCTAGGCAGTTATTCTGCTGCAGCTACAGGGTGATACACAGGAGCCTGGGGAGAGGAACATCTGGCTCCATGTTCTTCTAACCCTGCTAAAACGTAGTGTCTGACTGCACCTGAGTTTTCCCTACTTTAAGGCAGGATGCACTATATCCAGTTTGTGCCTAACGGGTTTATCTCCAAGCTGTTCTTGCAACACTTGGGTGGTGAATACTCTCATCTTGTATCCTGTCCCAGGCTTTCATTATGCCCACAGCTGGAAAGTGATCATAAAGCCAAATTCCCCACTGCAAATTGAGCCTAATATATTGTGTATTTCTGCAGTATTTAGGGAGGGAAATCAATGTCTGTCCAACCTTTTACCTGTTGAATGGCTTATTGTGTGCCATGTTTGATGTTAATCACAGCTGAAGCTTTGTGGAGAAGAATGGGCATCATTGAACTTCTGTTTTGGAGATATTGAAGCCTGAATTCTGGGAGGTTGAAGCATTCCCCTCGAGCCTTTTGGAGCAGGAGCCTCCCTCCTTTATTTTGGCCAAAAATCCCTGCTCATTTCAAAATGGGTTTTGTGTATCATCACAAATAACCCAGACTGAGTTTTCTGCAGGTGTTGAGACAAAACTTTGAAGTTTGCCTGCTTTGAAATTAGGGGGAAGTTGAGACTTCTTGTCTGGACTTAGGGAAAAGGATGGTTTTTGCCATCTCAAAAGTTGTCTGGAGATGGAAGAGAAATTTCAGACCTTGGTATGGACAGTAGCTGTGACAGTTGGGAAGCAGGCAAGTGAGCTGCAGCATCCTGCCACATTCTCCTGAATCAATACTGGAGCCTTCTTTGTGTCCAGTGAGACTTGATGTTCCACTTAGAGTAACTGATTGCAGGTAAGTGGATGGCATAAGAGTTAGAGAGAGCACTTTGTGGTCTAACAGCCTAGTTTTCCCTGTGAAAGAAACACAGGTTGATATAGTGTGTTTCATGACAAAGGTTGAGATGCTTACTTTGCTGCTCCTGTTCCAGTGGAAGAAATTCTCCAGGACTAGGAGACACTTGGAGAAGAGCAGGAGGTGCTGCCTTGAAAATCTCCCTAGCACTCAGGGGCCTGAGGAACAGAAACCTGCACCCTCCCCAGCCATTTGTGACAGCAGGCTGGTCCCCAGCACCACCTCCCTTGTGCTGCTAAGGCAGCCATCCATGCTCAACAGAGGGGAGGAATGTGGTGCCCTTCTTACAGGCAGTGTGTCTTTAAGTGGCTCATTAAGCCTGTGTTTTGTATACACTACACACCCCTCTATGTGCACAGTTACCTCTGCTCAGTGTGTAGTTTATATTTAACTGGATAGCTTCCTTCTTTTGAGTAGTTTGCCTAGTGGCTGTGTGGTCTTTAATGACTGAATTGGCAAAGAATGTAACATTGAGTATCCCTAGAATACACACTGATGGAATTTCTGTTTCTGTAATGTGCATTGAGATACTTGCATACATACACACAGATGTGAAAAATAAAATACATCATGACCATCAAGAAGGGAACAATTTAACAGCACATGGGCAAGAAAGATATTCCTTGCCTGGCTGAAATACTTCAGCATCCCTTTACACCAAGTAAAACCAATGCAAAGAATTACAGTTCCTGTGGTGGCTTTTGGCTTGAATTCCTTGCTGTTCGTGCTGCTATGGTGGGATGCTTTCCAACATCCGGTTGTGCCTTTATTTTCATCAGCCTTTTTGCTGGTGGCAGGCATCTGCAAACGGCTATGACCACAGCTGCTGAGTCAGTGCTCAGTTCTTCTTCCAAAGTGTGTCTTCTCTGAAGTGCCTGCCTTGCCCAGCACAGCTTTGGAGACACAGCCAGATGTACCTTAGGGTCTGATGCCACATCGTTTGCTTCTGTTTCTAAAAGTTCTTAGGTAGATGTCAAATGGGGAAAGCTAAGCATCTGCTGTAGCAGTCTTTTCTATGCTCTTGTCACTTGTTACAGAATAAGGTAACAAAAACATTGCAGATTTTCCAACACAGGACATTCTAGAAGGACATATCAGACACAATTCTTGCTTTGTACTGTAATAGATTGCACCAGGGACTAACATGCCTCAGTGACTGATTTTCCTCATTGTATTTCTGAATGGTGCATCAAAAAGCATTCAGTGATTATGATTTGGTCCCTTCCAATGTAACCTCTTTGCATCTAGGAATCTACAGTCAAATCTTACCCCCCAAAAATAGCTGTAATGCTAATGAGGTTTTCAACTTCTTCTATATAGAACTTCTCTGTGAGTGGTGCTGCCCTGAGAATGGAAGTAGCAAAATCAGCCTTTTGGAAAGGGCTCCCAAATAAGTTTATTACCTGTGTGTTGATCAAAAAGTTGGCATCATCACTATATGCTTGTTCAGGGAACTGACCTGTGTTTGAACTAAAAATAGAAGGCCAAACCCATTCCACATTGTTTGCCAAACGTGCCAGCGTGGCATAAGCACAAGCTCTTTGTTCTGTAGACTAGTAGCAGTGATGGTACAGCTGTACAGGGGAAGCATTTGTTGAAGACTGAAATGATGCTGGGGAAAACTAGGACAATCCACAGGACATCACTTTGCTGTGAGAGAAGGGTACTGGTGGCAGTGGAGGTTTCCACGTGTTTCAGAATGGATGTAAGTGTATGTGGGACAGTGTAGAGTGGGGATTTCTGCTTGTGCTTCCTCTGAAGAGGTATCTGGGGAGTTTATTTGACATGCAGCAGAATCAGGCTTGGGTTTTCTTCAAAACTCTTTGTTCTGCGTAATTGGCTTTAGTTTTATGCTCTTCTCCAAATTAGAGAAGAAAAATCTGAGGAGTAGTGAGGCCTTGAAATAGATAAGGAGTGGCTTCTCAGGAAGCTGAAACAAATTGTAGTTGTTTAGGAAGTGATAGTACTGCTTATGTAAAATGGTGCCTTGTCAGCTTATTTTTACACATGGTGTGTTTTGTTTAGCTGGACAGATGTTTGTTATGGTTTACTTTTTGCTGTTAACCAGATGCAAGGTTGCTTATTTTCTTACGAGATTGTTTTGAAGAATGTCCCTTTTTAAAATATTGTTAATGGGGAAGGAAATCTATCAACCTGATATAATAGGTATGTTAACCATTAGATAAGAGGAGGAAGAATATCTTAATTTGAAAATACAATACAGTCAAGGCACAAGAATTTGGACAGGGAACAAAAGTAACAAACATAAATAAAAGACAAGGACCAGTAGCAGTGGGTGGAATTTGGCCTCTATTGAAGTCAGTGGGAGCTTTGCCATCAACTTCAGTGGGACAGGATTTCACCCAAGGATGTGGCCCCGGCCCGAGGGTCCACCCTGCTAGGTTATCTAGGTTGGTCATTGCTTCCCACCACTCTCAAACCCCTTGGTTCCTGCTGAAACGTGAAGGTGCTCAGAGTCTTGGGGTGCAGCCATTTCCTACCCAGGGTCTGAGTGATGGGAGCTTGCAGCTCAGTGGTTAACACTGGAGAAACCAGAGCTAAAGCAGAGGTGAGAGAGAGGTGTACGCAGAACAAAGCTGAGCTATGCTCATTCAGATCAAGTTGCGTGGACTTGAGGGTGGTTCTGTATCATCTGGTAACATTCTGGAATAATTTATATTGGGTTTTTTTGTGACTAGGGCTGTGTTGTGCCAGAGGAATACTGACTGTACATTCAGAAGAAGGTTCATCGTTTCAAGTATGGTTGGAAGTGGGAGTGAGAGGAACCAGCGCACAACACATTTCCTCACTTCAAAGGCAAGAACGGCTGCTTCAGAAAGTGAGATCACAGAAGAATCCAACTTCTAAGGAGGAAAAAATCCTAATCTCCACCAAAAATCACCCTTTGATACAAGTGTGAAGGTAACAAATGATATCAGAGGGAAGGGTTTGGGCAGAAATGTAATGGCCTCTGTATTGCATCCTGCTAACCCAAGGTTGTTCTCCTGAAAAAATCCTGCTTGTCTATGTCGAAGGTCTCTTGGCCAAGCTACAGTGAATATAATTGAAAGTGAAAGGTTGATTTGGTACTTGCTCTTTCAAAAGCAACAAAACCACTAAGAGGTGCTTAGGATTCTGATCAGTTGTCTGTGAGCTCAAGGACAGCACTGTGTGTGAAGAATGCAGAATATGGCTGTAGTGTGGGTACCATGCCTTGCACCCAGCTCCCTGTCCATTATCTGCAGGTCATAGGAGAGATTTTATTTATAACAGAGACACTGCAGACTTTCTGATGCTTTTTGGGCAGAATGAAATTGATGTCTTCATCTTTAGATCAGCCAGACAAGCATTGTCTGCTGGGATTAAGCCAATTGCAGGTTGTTAGCCTTAATTTCCAGGTCTGTTATAATTAAATAGCCCCTCTTCTAAACAAATTATCCATAAAAATCCATTCTGCTTTATTCTTGATAGCTGTAGTACAGCTGTGAGCATATATAGATATACCTGAGGGAGCTTCAAAATGAAATATATTTGAAATGTATTTCTTGTGGGATACATGTGAGTGATGTATAAGCTTGAAATAGTTCACTAGATGATTGTATTTTTAATGAATAAATCCTTTGTCTCCTCCCATCCCAAAAACCTTGCCAAGTCCAAGCCCTTCTCCTCAGCTCCAGGCTGGATGTAAACCACCACTGCCACTGGGCAAGGTAGATGAGTTTGCCTCATCGTTGTGGTCTTCATAGAATGCAGGCATCAGTGTGTTCTCTGCATCACTCTGGTAGGAGTTAAGCAAAGCCTAGGACTTGTTGTTGTCCTAGAAAGCAATGAAATTCACAGGTGAAGCTCCAGTGCAACACTCCTCCTGTCACCTTACCGTGGTTCAAAATTCAGGACTGCCCTGTCCCTGTCATTCTGCTGTGGGGAGGTAAGCATGTGTCCTTCTGAAAGCAATCCTCACTGCCACAGATTTGTGTAAGGTTCAAGTGTGAAGGATACTGTGTAAGTGAACTGACGCATGAATGCACTTAGGTAAACAAGTCTGCCTTTATCTGAAGGGAGAGGGTAGTTTTCCCTCTCTGTGTTGGGAATTCCCATGATTCAGCAAATGAGATTTTTATAAGATTGGTCTGAAACTTGCCTTTTTCCATCAGTTTAAATCCATGTCTTGGGAGCACATTTGAGAGCTGTTGGTGGAAGAGACAATTCTCGACACAGTGGGACTTGTAAATCCTCAGTCTTGATTCTACAGTTGTAATTGCTCCCTCATAGTAGGGGAGTTAACATGAGGCCAAGAGAAAGGGTTTTTAAGCCAGGGCTTATGGCTAGTGTCTTGGAAAAAAGTGAAGGGGATTTTTGTAGTTGATGCTGTGGCAACAAAACTGACATATTTGATTTAATAGCTGACTTGGTTAATTAAGTTGCTTAGCGTGTATTTGTCTGCCTTTTACACTGGGTTTTATTCATGAGCTGATGAAGTATTAATCTCACTTGACCATACTGTAAATTGCATTTAGTAATATTTTTGCACATTATTCTCAGGATACTGTTGATGTTAGTGTGCAATGTGTGCTCCTGTTCCATTATTGGTATACAAGGCACTGTTCACGGGGAAGTGAATGCCTCAGTCCAGCATTGCATCTAAATAAAAGAACCTTTTTCCTTTTCCATAATTAATGAAGAGACTTTTTGAAGCCCTGCTGCTGACACTGAACTTAATGGTGCAGTGTGGATATCAGACTGGGGCTTCTTGGAGCTACAGGATACAGTCTGAGATGGAAGATGATGTTTCATCCTTGTAGGCTGTGTCCACATCAGCAAGTAACGCAGACTGTAATTTTGCAGAGCAAAGCAGTTGCTGCTGAGAGTCTGATGTCTGCCAGCACCTCTTGCAAGGGAGGTTATCCTGGAGTAGCTATTTTTGGAGGCTGGGCACCCATCAGGTGTTTGGATATGTTACCTATGCCCCTGCAGTATCCTCAGTTTTATGTCGTCTCTGTAGTATCAGGTTGTGTACTCTGAGTGAAGCAAATCATGGTAAATGGAGTAACTGGAATGCTCATTTTTAAAGTACTCTTATGCTGAAAGCATAGATGCTAATGGGCATGAAATAGTTGAATGTATTTCTTAGAACTGTGATTTTGATGTCTGGAGCCATATGTGTTTGTAAAAGTACGGTAGGTTGTTATCAGTGCTGGCTCTGTTACTCTGGCTTAGGTTGGCCGTTGTCTGTGGTTGGAATGTGGCTGTGTAGGGACATTTAAAGCTTTTTGGTGCTTCTCCTCTCTGCTGGAGTACCATTCAAGGTGCAGAACATGCTGAAACGGGACCATGGCTGGAAACCCTGCCCCATGGTTTCATCAAACACCATCATCCATCCTGCAGTCATTCTGTCCTGGGTGGGACAGGTAAGTCCAGGGAGCCCCACTGTAACTTCACTCCTTGCAAATGCAAAATAGCCTGAGCCTTTGCCTCAGTGTAACAAAGTTAACTAAAACTTGATTCTGTGTGTCCTTTTTGCTAAATTCTATCTGTTTCAGCCTGCACAGTTGTAGAAAACAGCGACTCATGCTACTGTCTGTGACAGTAGTTGGGTTTTGACTATCTCCAGAGATGGAGACTCAACCACCTCCCTGGGCAGCCTGTTCCAGTGCTTCACCACCTTCAAAGAAAAAAATTCCTTGTCATGTTAAGATGGAACTGCCTGTGTGCTGTTTTTTCCCATTACCTCTAGTCCTATCACTAGGCACCACATAAAAAAGCCTGGCCCCATCCTCCTGATACCCACCCTTTAAGTATTGATAAGATTCCTCTCTCAGTCTTCTCCAGGCTAACTGGCTCCAGCTCTCTCAGCCTCTCCTCATAAGAGAGGTGTTCAACTCCCCTAATCACTTTAGTAGCCCTTCTCTGTACCCTCTCCAAAAGTTCCCTATCCTTCTTAATGATGGCATCATCTTGCTTGCAGGCCCAAATACAAACATGGAGTGTCAGAAAATTATCAATTTTGGCCACCAGCTCCTTCGCCGCAAAAACGTGGACTGCACTCGAGAAGACAGTCGCCTTTCACGATGCCTCAACACATTTGACTTAGTGGCTCTGGGCGTGGGCAGCACTTTGGGTGCAGGTGTCTATGTGCTGGCTGGAGCTGTGGCACGGGAGAACGCAGGACCTGCCATTGTCATCTCCTTCTTGATAGCTGCTTTGGCTTCAGTGCTGGCTGGACTCTGCTACGGAGAATTCGGTGCTCGAGTCCCTAAGACGGGATCGGCTTATCTCTACAGCTATGTGACCGTGGGTGAGCTGTGGGCCTTCGTCACAGGCTGGAATTTAATCCTCTCCTATGTTATTGGTAAGTTAGTTTGTAAAATCAGCCTTGTGTGGGCACCTGCATTACTGTTACAAAGCACTCTTCACTGCTGCTGTCACAGGGGATTTTGGGACTTGTCTGCAAGGTGCATTGTTGGTGGCTCCTGTCAGTCATGCAAGTGATTGAGGTGCTTTGGGCTGAGGGTTTGTCCTGAAGCTGGATTATTACTGCTGTGATTTCTTTAGAATCTGCATGTCTACAACTCTTTGGCACCTGCTGGCTGCTGCATGCTTGCCAGGAAGCAAAAATGTGTCCCTTCTGCTGAGAAGGAAACTGCTGTTGGAAGGATGCTTTGCCACAACAGCATCTGTACTCCTAGCTGATCAAGAATTAATTCCTGGTTTCTTCAAGACCTGTTGAAAGTATCTGGAGATCAGAATTTTGTTTTGTTTTATTTTCTCTTGGCTTCAAGATTTAATTTTAGCATGATCTGCAGGTTCCTAGTCTCTCAAATGTCTGAACCAAATCCCTTCTAAGCCCTTGACTTCCTCTAGGAGAGGCCTTGCATCAGGCTCAGAGCATGCAGTGTACAACTCAGCTGATGCATTAAAACTAAGCTGCACTCTGCTAATTAAGAACTTGGGTCTTTCAAAGCACATTCTGGGCATGCTGCTTGAAATCATGCCTGTAATTAAGGCTGCCAGTGGACAGTGAAGGCTTACTAGTTCAAATGAAAACCAATGTTATGCTGAATTATTAAAGGGATGGGTTTTTTAAATGCATTTTATGAGAGGTATGTTCCCTTGGAGATTAGTTCCCATGGTGCTGAGGGAGGTAAGATTATATCAAGACTGATCTAGTGACGTAGCAGCTGCTTGTCTGAGATTGTGCTAGCTCTGCTCTGTGTGCTACCTGAAACCTTTTCCCTTGTTTTTAATTTGTTTTTAAAAATATAAGGGCATGAAAAGTGAGACTCACTTAAACTCATCTCCTTGGGAAAGCTGAGTCCTGTGGTGGTTGTATGAATCAGGTTGACTGCAAGGAGGGGAGAAAAATGTGTTGTGTTTTTTGGCTTTATTTTTAAAAGTAAGCATATAATTTTCTCTAGAATTCTAAAATGGACTCTCCTTAGGCTACACACATTAAAATTGAACAGACTTCTTGGTGATTTATCTGCTCTTCCAAAAAGGTAATGATAAATTACCTTCTCCATGCTCCTCATCTAGTTAGTTCTGTGGCCCTTTCCACCATGGTACTGGACCAACAAAATGAGTGACATTTGCACAATGAGAAGTTTTACATACTGAACATTACACTCCCAGGATCTGGGCTGAGGCTGGTGTTTCTGAGATGATTGGTTTTTTGTTCCCCTCTCATAATGGCTTTTGAACCACTGCCTCAGGTTTGTATTTCAGAGTTGGCTGCTCAGTGTGTTATCACAATGCAGTAAATTCAGTAACAAAACAAGTAGCTATTAGGCATGAATATATTCAAACACAACTTTTGTTACAGGATGGAATTAAAAGTAACGAAGTCTGCAACTGGTCTCCTCATAATTTGGGAGGAAGGGTGTCTGAGCAGGTAAAACTGGGGGAGGATGTGAGCTGTACCAGGTTTCTTTTCTTATCTTCCCAGCCTTACTCCCCATGCTAATTGACCTCCTTGTAAGCCAGGACAACTCCCAGAAGCTTCAGCAGGGTGGAAGGAAAGATATGTTGGCAGGCAACATATGTTATATGTTGCAGTTCAGAGCTGGGTGTTGAGAGGAGCAGAAAGCCAATTTTTTTCTCTGTTGTGTAGGGCAACAAGCAAAAATGGGTATGCAGCTGATTGATCATGGTCTGGACAGAAGGAAGAAGCTGTCCATGAGCAGGATATAGTGTGAATTTTCTTCTGTGGTGATGTGGGTTTGGGGAAGCCTGTTTGACTGTGGGAAGCATTTCAGGAACTGGAAGCTGGTGGGAGCTGGTAATATGATGAGTAGCAGCATCTTTGGTGAGTAGCTGTTGCTGGACTTTCCTGGGGCACACAGTGACCTCCTAGACTGTGCCTGTTCCTGGAGTGAGCTCTGCACCTGAGCTCAGCAGCTCTCCTGGGAGCAGGAGCCAGCTCTATCTAGTGAGGTTATGCTGACCTAGAACTAATAAATCCTCCTGGGTACAAACAGAGTGTTTTTGCACTGTGTGCTCTAGCAACAGTAAGATACTAACCAGTTGTCTGCAGTGTCAGAATGACAGATTTCTCTCTGCTCCCTTGAGGCTGTTCCTTTTCAGAGAGTTCAGGATCAGTGCTGACAGTGACATGGAACTGGCATCCAAGCAATTGGCATCTAATGTAATGCATGCAGGAGCTGGTTGTTCCTGTTCTAGAACATGAAATATTTAGAGCCAGGACAAAAAAAGCACCACTAAAGAAATAGTGTCTTCCTGCAAATAGTGCCAAAGTAAAGCTGAAGAACTGTAGTGTGATATACAATAACTTTTGGAGTTTATCAAGATGAAATTGATGGCATTGAGCTCCCTTCTCTTTAAAAGCATTCATGTTGTTCATTGAGTTGTCTCAGTGAACAGAAGAGTCTCCAAACAGGTCTGTTCTGCAGCTTGCCTTTATCCTGTTGCAAAGCTGGATTGGGGAGGTGAGTGTTGCTACCTTTGCAGCCAGCAGCTGCTGCAGAGGACTGAGCTGTAGGTGAGCACAGATATTGTTTGACACAACTGCAGGTGGAGAGTTGGGACCTGAACACCTACCCACAGGTGAGTGTGTCAGGACAAACTATTCTAGGTAGAAGCAGGCCCTAACAGCATCCTCTGAGGAACTGCTGCTCTCTGAACCAAAACCAAACCAACCTCATTTTTATCTAGGTAACTATGTACAGTAGTAATTAGCTCATGCAGTTAAATGCTGTTATATTTAGCATGGCCAGAAGGGACCTTTAGACCTATATTTAGAAGGGACCTTAAAGATCATCTAGTAGTGTACTAGATAATACTATTTAGTGTACTGTATAAGACATGAGGAGTGTAATGATAGCCACTTTGAAACAGGAGAGGGAGAAGTTGGCTGTTACCCAAACCTACTTATTTTACACAGTGCCTTCTGGTACTGTCTGGTACTGCTCTGCTCTTCATTATTACTATTTCAGTCCTCTGAAATGACTCTTATGGCCCAGACAGTGTCCCAGACTTGGTCATCCTGAGATCCCAGGTTCAGTCCTCACCCTGGCAAAGCTGTGCATGGTTTGGTGCTCTTAGGAACTACAGCAAACAGCAGCCCTGGAGAGGGAGGTCCTTGCTGGGATCATCACCACAATCTGCAGTAGGCTGACTTATGCTCAGATAACCTGTAAATGATACCTGAATCTCTCTCCCACTGGGATGCTCTAGCACTGGAGGCTGGAGCAGACCTACATGTTGCTGGAGTGCAGAACTGACACAATTGGGTGGGTGTTGTGGGCTAGGCTCTGGTGCTCCAGTGTGGCACTGCTGGAGGCTTAGGTGGCTTTTGTAAGGTCTCTCTACCTGGACTGGGTCTGCTAGGAGATTCTGCTGGTATGAGACTCAGACCTGGTGATTTCTGGTACTACAGAGGTCTTGAGGGAAGGTCAGGCTGCTGGAAGCATAACTAAAAAGCCAAACCACTCTAAGGATTTTATGTTGTCAGCTGAGCAGGAGCCTGAGACCCACCACGTGTGTGTGTTACCATCAAAGCAGACAACAGGCATGAATACAGGCTGCAGGCTGGACCTGCAGAGGAGAGGCTACTCCCAGCACCCAGGGAGAGCATGCAGGGTTGCTTTGAGGTCCTCTCTGGTGTAAAGCTGTTTGGAATGTGTGGCAGCCATGAAGGGTGATTTGTGTCCTTTCTGTCATCTCCAGGAACGTCGAGCGTGGCCAGAGCCTGGAGTGCAACCTTTGATGAAATCATAGGCCAGCATATTGAAGCATTCTGTAAAAAATACATGACCATGGATGCTCCTGGAGTGCTAGCAAAGTACCCAGACATATTTGCTGTGGTGATAATCATCATCCTAACAGGTAAAACTTTGGAGGGGTTTGTGAGTCTTGGACCTCCTTCTTCTGTAATTTTGTTGTTTGCTTTTGGAATAGGCACAATGTCCTGATTTGTTTTGGACAACATAGTAAAGACTCTTTCTTTGCTACAAGTGTTGGATTGACCTATATAGCTGCTGTGGAGTTAGCACAGGGCATAGCCTGTTCACAAGGTTTTTAATTAGAGGGAAGCATTCTTGGTATGTTTTTGAGCCACTTTTAAAACCTTCAATCAAATTTTACATAAAGAAGAAAAGATGACTTGTTATCCTCAATCAGGTATGGAAGTTTAATCCTTCCCTCCATAAATCCTATTACACAAGAATTTCATTCTATTGCTCTATCAGCCTTATTCCTCCTTTGATAAGCTGCCAGTTTTCAGTGCCTTGAGCTAGGAAAGTGAGAGGGGGAAAGAAAGAAATACAGGACTCACTAACAACCTTGTGTGCTACTGGTTTGGTTTTTTAAATACATGGGCTTCAGTTTGCAGCAGTGAATGCAAGACTCCAGAGAATTAAATGGGATAAACAGTCAGGTCTTTTTTTAATTTTGTCTAACCTGGAAAAGTTTTGAAAATCTGTAAAATTAAAATCCTGCTCTATTTTTACCTCTACTCCAATTGGATCTTGCAAAGCTTCTCATGTACCCCTCTGTGGTTTCCAGAACACAGAAGCTGCAGTGTCACCTCAGCAAGGTTATCCCAATAATTTCAATAGCAGCCCTCTGTTTTCAGGAGTACATCTGAATGGCAGAGAAGACTTTGCTCTTTGTTCATTTGTCTATAAGAGGAGTTGCTCTGAATTGAAATTAAGTTCTGGCCTTTCACTTCAATTACAATTTACAAAATTGAGGACTCCTCACTACTGAGGCCTTAAATTCTACAGAGTATCCATGGCTTTATTCCCCTGCGTGGAGCAAATTCTGTGGATTTTAATAAAAAATGCAAACCATCCTTTTCTACAAAAAGCTATTGAATGAGCAGCTTTAGTCCCAAATACAACTTTTATTTCTTCTTGCACCAGCTTGAGCTTCAGCTTTCTACAAGTTACCTTACAAGTTTTCCTGGGCAGGTATGTAGTTTTATCAGACACTTCCCTGCTGTCCCTGTCTCAGCTTATTTCCTATTTTAAAAGGAAAGGTGAGTGCACAGGATGCTTCCTTCTCCTTGAAGTGCCTTGGAGTCACAGTAAGGACTCCTTGTTGTGCTTCTGTTCTCTCTCAGACCCCTATGAAGTTTTTTGCCTTCTCCCTCAGCCACCTTCCTAGATTTGGGTTAAAGGTTTGTGTTCTTGCAAACAAGGCACCTGAAGAACAAATGGAAGTTACCAGAGTTTGTTGTTCTGCAAAGCTGAGCTATATGCCTCAGTGAGATGCTGGTTGCCCAAGTCTGTAAACATGTTCTTCTTCAGAAAAATGCTTTTAAACCACAAGCTGAAATCTTTCTCTTGCTGAACCCTTTGGCAAAGCTCCCACTGATTTAAATGGGAACAGGATTCCCAAGATGCAACCTTTTTCTTTTACCTTTTAGCACTAAAAGGTAGCTATCATCCTGGATTTGATCCCTGTTCATATTTTCCCCTGCTTGTAAGGCAAGTTGAATGTTGTTCCTAACTTCTGCATGGAGCCAAGACCTCTAAGACAGTGTTCCTCCATGAAAAACCACCTGGGGTGCCTTTTCCAGCAATCTGGGTGGAATTTGAGGCTGTGTCTAGGTGGCACAGCAAAGTGCCCTGAGGTGACCAGAGCTGTCATTGAAAGTGCTGGAAGTAGCTTAGCTGTATTAGCAAAGCACTTTAGCAGGGTGCCCAATGGGCATGCTGAGTGGGAAGGTGTGTGGCATCTTGCAGTAGTAATGTCTGGGCTAGAGTCCTTCTTCTGGGTGAGTTAATCCTGAGCTACTTGGCTCTATGGAGAAATGACATCTTGGGGTGGCAAATTCAGCAAGAACAGAATTGAGCTACCTCTGCAAGTCCCCAGCAGTTGCTGCTGGTGGCAAAATACCTGACTGCTTATCTACCTTGTTTTTTTCCCCCCCCCACAGGGCTTTTAATTTTTGGTGTGAAGGAATCTGCCCTGGTGAACAAAGTGTTCACCTGCATCAACATCCTTGTCCTTGGCTTTGTCATGGTCTCTGGCTTTGTGAAAGGCTCCATTAAAAACTGGCAGCTGACTGAACAGGACATTTACAACACCAGCCACAGCACTTATGGAGACAAGTAGGTTGGATCTTTTCTTCTCATCTGTGAAGTTGATATGTTTTCAAGGGCAAGTATAGAGTAAGGGATTTGGGGAGAGATTTGGAAAACAGTGAATGAGATGGCTCCCTCTTTTGCCAAAAAAAGCTTGAAGGCAAAGCTGCTTTCAGTGGGTGTTAGCTGAAAGCAGGCTGTGTTGATGAGCTGAAATGGTAGGAAGCAGACTGCACCAGCGTGGGCCCTGCTGCAGAACTGACTGTTTCCAGCCTTGTGACCAATATGGCATCCAAATTGGAGAGAAAAGAGCTTTTTAGACAACCTCCTACTCAAGGCTGCACTCAAGCTGGCTGTGGTGCCTGCATGAAGCCATGAGCACATACAGTTCTGTAGTCTCTTTGGACACTTGAGGCACTTTTGTATCTTTTGGAGAGCATGTTGTAAATGCCTCAGGAAAATGAAGGCAAGATGCAGATGATTTTAATGATTGCAGCAAGCATATCACAAATTCATTTTTAATGACATTTTGCTACTTGGCCAAAATCTTGTCTTCCTATACAAGGTCAAAATTAAGGACCTTACAAGGGTTGCCAGTGGTAGAAAGCTATTTGTTTTTCCTTGAGACTGGCCTGTAAATATCTCCATGTACATCAACTCAGTCCTGGCTTGTTATCTAAAACCTTTATGCTGGCCTGCAAAGAAGCACTTTTTGGCAAAAACTGGAGAGATTCCTAAATGTTGCATAGGTCAGGTTTGGCTTGTGTGCAAGCAGTGTATTGAGCCTCTCTGCAAAAGCCAGCCTGCTGTGAACAAATTCCTTCTATAGGAAAGATCTCCCCCTTTCCTCCTCCTATTCCCATGCAAGGAGCAATTAGTGCAATAGCTTCAAAGTGTAACTGAAGCTCTTTGACCCATAGCACTTAACATTTCTGTAAAATCTGTCTGGGATTTATTTAATGTCCAGAATAATCCACATTTGGGTTATGCTATTTTTGCAAATAACAGGCCAGTTTTCATCTAATTCTCAACAGAGCTTCTGTGAGAAAGTTCAAGATGCTTATGCCTGATAAGACTTTCAGATTTGGGATTAACTTGAATTTAATTGCCTTAATTGATCTTTGCAAAGGCTATTCTCTGAAAAAGTGACCTAAATCACTTGAACTGCAGGGTATGTTATCCATGACTCAACACAAACACATGGATCTGGGGTCCTGATCCAGACTACACTGAGATCAGTGTGTGTCTGTTGACTTCAGTGAACTTTGGATGAGGCTCAGCAAAGTATTTGATGTGTCAGAGTTGCAGGCTACTGCAGCCTCAGGGTTGCAAGCACAGTTTGGGTATGAGCTTGGCACAGGGAATTCTGAAGTTGAGATTGGAGGATTGGGTGGATTTTAGACAGTCAGGACACCCTCCATTGCTCTCTGATGTCATGTTGCTGAGTCTTCAGCTTTCAGAATGACATGCTTTTTCCAAAGCTTATGTTTAAATCAGTGTGTGTGTATCTACACACATGCAGTAGTAATATTAGGAGAGGAATTTCAATATACCTGCTGTTTTCTCACTGTCTTAAGACATTTTTATCTGCCCCAAAAAACAGGTGGTGGGAACAAAGCATGAACCACTTTTATTTTGTGCCTTCCCCAGGTTGCTGCAGGTCAGTCCAGAGCTCAGCAGTGGCTAGGGCTTATTCTTTAGCCTGATGTTTGAGTGCTAGCTTGTGAAAGGGGGAGCATGATCCTTCAGGCTCCAGCTTTGGATTTTGCTATGAGCTATATGAATAGTTTTGTTGCTCCCACTTAGGCAGGATGACTTCTAACCCAATGCCATGCCTTTTAGTCACACAGAGGAAGAAAAGCTCTATGGTATTGGAGGGTTTATGCCCTATGGATGGAAAGGAGTTCTCTCAGGGGCAGCCACATGTTTTTATGCATTTGTGGGATTTGACTGTATTGCTACTACAGGTAAGAGGAATTCCTTCTGCTTCACACCACAGGGTTGATTCTGGTTGTGAAAACCTGGTTGCTGGTAGATTTGCTTCCAGTAACATTGCACAGCACAGATAATGAGTAATTCAGGGCACTGCATTCATCATCCCTCTGAACCTCAGCTGAAAATTCTGGCTCAGCTGCTCCTAATAGTCAATGTGCTGACTATGTCCAAGTCCCTGGGTGCTGGAGTGTTGACTCAGCTGCTGTGGCAGGCAGCTAGACCATATAACCCACAAAACAAAGCTTTCTCCCTTCTTTGCATGCAGGACCCAATCTCATGGATGGACACTGCTGGCACTAAGTAGGTCAAACTCCATAGAAAACATGCCCAGCTTTACAAATTAGGCAAAGAGGGAAGGCCCAGGTTCAGATGCCTTGTATGCTGGTGAATACAAGAGCAGCATCTCTAACTCCAGATAATGCTTTAATCAACAGGTTATTCTGGAGCAGGTTTATTCAGTGCCTTCAGGTGAAGAAGCTTCACTGGCTTGGAGTACTTAAAGAGCCAGAGAAAGAGGGAACCTCTGGGGAGTCATCTGCATTCTAAAGCTAAGCCCAAAATCTCAGGGAATGTGTATCTCAGAAGGTTCAGAGAGAAACCATCACCACTGTCATATTTCTCCTGGCTAAGAAGAATCTCAGTTCCCTGGAGAAAGCAAGGATTATTCTTAATTTCATATTTGGCAAAAGCTGAGTTGCTTCCAAGCTGGAGCAGAAGGAGGAGGAGATTATCACAAAGGCAGATAATGCAGCACTGCCTTTTGTTCCAAAGACTTTGAGAAGTGCTGGCTCAATTCCTCCAGCCAACCCTAGGGTCTCTCCTTGGAGGAGAAACATATTCATCTATCTTTGACTTATACCTGTATGTGTGTCTGCTTATTGATTTATCCTCCTGAAATGCCAAACCTCAGGAGCTCTTGCCTTCAGAGAAGAGCAGCTTTGTAGGACAGGAAAGGCTCAGAGCTGTTTCTTAATTAATCAGTGCCTGAATTTTGAGGGAGTCCTTTTTTTCAAGAAGGGTTTTCAAAGATCTGTGTGATTTCTAGGTGCTATGCAAAGTCTGCACCACGTTTGCTATGTAGTAGCTCTCATGGGGTTGCTAACTGAAATGATCACCCAAGGATTTCCCTACAACTGCACAGTAATTACTTGTCCTGTCATTTGTGATCACTGGGCCCTTGTTGGGGATGCATTATCAGTGAGATGACAGAAGTAATTGGCGTTTAAAATAATCCTTAAGGATTGTTTTTAATCCTGATTGTTTCTGTGCATGAGATTACAAGACCTCCACAAATATTTATTGGAAGGAGTGACAGGAGCAGCAGAGATGGGAGAAAACATGCTGTGGTGTGCTGAATGGATGGGGCAGGCCATCAGAAACAGCACCTCACTGTCCACAGAGCTTTTGAAAGCCTCAGCCAACATGAGCTAGGTTGTGATAAAGTTCCTGCTAGTTGTTTAGCTGACACCTCAATTTCTCTCTTCTAGGTGAGGAGGTAAAAAACCCTCAGAAGGCCATTCCTATTGGCATTGTGGCATCTCTGCTCATCTGCTTTGTAGCTTATTTTGGTGTGTCAGCTGCCCTGACACTCATGATGCCTTATTACCAGCTGGATACCAACAGCCCTTTGCCCAATGCCTTTAAGTACGTGGGTTGGGATGGAGCCAATTACGCAGTAGCTGTCGGTTCCTTGTGTGCGCTTTCCACGAGGTAAGACACTGCTATTCCTTTCTGCCTCTCAAGGTAAATGTGCCTCTCCCAATGTGCATGACAGGCCTTTGCCTTCCCTGTGTTCTCCTGGGTCAAGGGATCCAAGCCAGGGATGAAATTTGGAGCTATTGACTATCACCCTGGGATAGATTTCAGAGATGCACATGACCAGTATCACATTAGAAACTCCTGTTTAAGCAGCAAAATTAGCAGGTGCATCTCTGGAATATAAGTCTGGATTGAGTGATGAAGTCATGGAGGCAAATCTGGAGTGCAAGCTTGGTTTGCCTACAAGACATTCTGGCTTGCTAGGTGGAGAGCAGACTTGTGTCAGTGTAGGGTGCATCTTCTGGAGCGTATGGAGCTTACCATATCCAGATGGCTGGCTGGCTGCAGGTTGCCTGCAAGACAGCCAGCTGGGTGGGAGGCAGGGTAGACTGGAGGCAGATGATGTTATCTTCTCCTGTGCTCTGGAAGCTTCTTGCTTCAGATCAACTAAAGGATATTCAATTAGGTGAGCAACTCATAGAGGCTCATAGAAGTTGCCCTTTTGGTAGCTGAAAGTCAGTGTGCTTTCATGCCCCATGGCTAAGTTCAGGTATCCAAAATGTTAGAGCTGCACCTTGGTTGCCAGCTGTCAGTAACAGTAGTGTGTGGAGGGAGCCCTTGAAGGAGAAGCTGGATTGAAGGAAAGCTCTCTTCTCTGTGTTTGTACTGCCATCATCTTACTTTCATTTGTGTGCTTGTGCTCAGCAGGAGGTGATCTAAGTAGATTATTTCCCCTTTCTGTGTCCTTAGTCTCCTTGGCTCCATGTTTCCAATGCCTCGAATAATTTATGCTATGGCAGAAGATGGACTGCTCTTTAAATTCTTGGCTAAAGTCAATGAGAAGAGAAAAACTCCAATAATTGCAACAGTGACATCAGGAGCTGTTGCAGGTAAGATCCAAAGAGTTGCACAAATGTGTGGAAAGGAGACACAAGCTCATCCTAGGGGCAGATAAGTCTGCCTGACTCTAGCCCACTTACTAATTGAACTGTATTGTGCAACACCTCACCCCAGAAGGGTGTCCTGGGTTTTCTGGGGCATGCCCTGGAGGGGTAGGTGAGCATGAATAGCTTGCTGTGTGCCTGTCCCTCTTTCTCAGAGCTCATTGCTGCCATCCTGTTTCATGCCAGGAATTGCCTTCATCCGCTCCTTGGGTGCTCAGCTGCCCTTAAAAATAATTAACCCCCTGCTAGGTGGCAGCCACTGGTGCCTCAGCATCCTTGTGGCTTTTGACCTAGCTTGGCTGAAGACACTGCACTGCCTGTGGGTAGCAGCTCAGCAGAAAACACCAGAGCAACCAGACACAGGCAGATGGGGCCCCTCTGGCACTGGTGTGTGTTAATCAGTTAATCACAGCTGGCAGCTGTCCTGTTCTCCCTTTCCCTCTTCCAGCCCCCAGGAATACGGGAGTTAAACCTCCCAGATGACAGGGAAAAGCAGCTTACCCTCTTCTTGCAGCCTTTGCCTTCCTCATGATGCCTAGCAAAGAGGAGAAACTTGTTGTTTCCTCTTCTCCTGCTGCTGCAAATGGAGAATAAGCCATCGGTACAGCAATGTGCCAGCTTTGGATGGGGGTTTGCTGCCAGACTGCTGCTGTGGGCTCTGGGTTCCTGTGAAAGGGCTCAGCTACTGCTGTTGGGGACCTACATGCTTGGGTTCAGACCAGGGGAAAGAAAGAGCAGATAAAGATAAAAATATACTTAGCAGTCCCTCCAGGTCTCCTCAGAGTGGTCTGTGACACTTGGGACCAAAGCACTTGCCAAGCTGAGCTTGAAGATTGGGGTGGTTGGTGAGCTCCAGTTTGGTGTGTTGAGGACAGGCTGGGCTAGGCTGAGCTCTGAGATCCATGAGCTCTCATATGACCAGTGGCATCACCTGAACATCTAACTATGCTGTTTGTCCTGTGCTTACTTGTTTCTCTTTCTGAAGGCCTTTCTACCAAGTTCTGTACAGCCAGGGGCTGCCTGGTGAGGATGTGTAAGCAGGGTGATCACTAAGGGATGGCAGTCTACCTTTCTCTGGAAACCCCCATGATGAAGCATGCTAACTCAAGATACTCCTTGATGCTTGGTCTTGCTGTGTGCATGAGTCCTAGCAGAGCTCAGACCCCAGAGTGAAGGACTGCCTGTCCTCCATGCCTCTAAACTACTTCCAGGAGATAATTGTGGCCTTAGGGGAGGATCTGGCAATGAGACTGTGGCTTAAACACTGTCTCCTCGCTGCTAGTTGAGTGCCTGTACCCATACGAGACAAACAGGTTGGAGTTTACAGTAGGAAATGGTTGTCCTGGTTCCAGCTAGTGAGGCTGTGCTGGGACAGCCTGTGTGACTTGGAGTATTAAAGTATGTCAGGTGTTGGAAGGGACCTAGAAGGCTCATCTAGTCCAACCCCCCTGCCAGAGAAGGATCACCTAGACCAGGTCACACAGCAGTGTGTCCAGGCAGCTCTGGAATGTCTCCAGACAAGGAGACTCCACAGCCGCCTGGGCCAGTGCTCTGGCACCCTTACTGGAAAGAAGTTTCTCCTCGTGTTAATACTAAACCTCCTGTGGTCCAACTTGCTCCCATTCCCTCTTGTCCTACCATTGGATGCCATTGAGCAGAGCCTGGCTCTCTCCTTCTAACACTCACCCTTAACGTATTTCTAACCATTCCTGAGGTCTCCTCTCAGTCTCCTCTTGTTCAGGCTGAAAAGACCCAGCTCTCTCAGCCTGTCCTCCTAGGGCAGATGCTCCACTCCTTTCATGATCTTGGTGACCCTGTGCTGGACTCTCTCCAGCAGCTCCCTATCCTTCTGGAGCTGAGGGGCCCAGAACTATTCATGCACCAAGTCCTTGTTTCTCCCCATCTCAGGTCAGCTTGAGCTCTCCAGTTGAATTGTGAGCAGCAGTAACATGTGTGCTGCATTGTTGCTAACACTTCTGAGATGTACATGTTCTGACATACTGACTTTTTTTTTTTTTTCCCCCACCTTCCTCTCCTCCTACAGCTATTATGGCCTTCCTTTTTGACTTGAAAGATCTTGTGGATCTCATGTCCATTGGGACTCTCTTGGCTTACTCCTTGGTGGCAGCCTGCGTGTTGGTACTGAGGTATGGATGTAGAAATAGCCTCTCTTGTACTACAAACAGAAATCCACACAGTGATCAGATGCCTTCAGTCAGTTTCTATGGACTCAGTAAAACCATGAACATCTCCAGCTGTAAGCATGTGAAGAACTTGTTTCTTTAAGCTCATGGAGGGATTGTGCTAGTTGGGTCTGCAAGGGAGTCCCCTGCACTTGGTTAATTAACCCTCAGTCCATGCCACTCCCGCATGTCCTGAATGGTATGCCAACAGGTAGGAATGAGAGATGGGTGGTCCTGGATGTCTGTGTCATCATCACTCTTGTTCCCACTGGGGGTATGGTTTCAGATCATCTTACTTTTGAAAGGGCCTTCAAAAGAAAGTCTCGTCGTGGCTAGGCTTTGCGAACANAGAAAGTCTAGCAGCATCAAAAAAGCTGAGCATGTGCTTGCAGGATTAGTACCTTAGTGGATGTCTTTCAGAAGTGCTGAGCTTCCCTAACCTAAGCTGAAATTTGAGTATATTCATTGCTTGGCACCTCACAGACAACAGCAGTCTACCCATGAGAACTGTATTTTGAAGATCATGTTACTGGAGAACACCTTTATGTGTTCAATGACTTACTCAGAGGCAGATGAAGGCTTTTTGGATGTTCACAGGCCAGTGCTCTACTGTGATACCATTGCTCTCTGCCTGTGGTGTCTACCCTGCTCCTTGAAAATCCTTCAGGATTGTCCTTGCCCTACTTACTTTTCCTTTGATTTCCCAGTCTCCTCTTCTCCATACAGCTGTAAATGGCTTCTTAATTTATTTTTGCAAGCTGCTGTGCCCATGGTATGGCATTTTCCCATCACAGTTTTGCAGAGTTGACAGCTTGCCTGCCTTGTAGCAGCCTGGGCAGTGATTTGGCTGCCTAATGAAGCAGCAGCAGCATTATTTCCAAAGCTGTAAGGTCCTGCCACTAATACCCTGCTGTCATTGGGGCCAGGAATTTCACTGCATTTCTCAGTTTACACTGTTTCACAAATGCCCTTGTGGCAAACATAACCCCACAAGAGTGATTTTTAAGGTGTCTTCCAAAATGACCCTTCCCTTTGAATTGGACTCTGATCCTTGTGCTTCCCTTCCAACTCAGGGCATTCTGTGATATAGTCAGGCTCGTGGCTTAAGCAAAAACTTCTGTAAAAGAAAGCTGAGGCTGGAAGAATGTTTTTTCTTTATAGATCCACATGGTTGTGCATCAGGGCCCTGTTGAATGAAGTGCTGTCCACACGTAAAACAAACAAAATACCATTCTTCATTCACCTCTTCCTTCACTATGTGGCAGAAGAGGCAGGGATGGAGGAGGATGAGGCATCAGCAGCCACCTCCCTACCAAAGCACAGGAGTTGAACTGCCACAGATGACCTCATGGCCAGGTTATGGCTGTCTCCCTGATGCTTCCTTCTCTGGTACTCACTGCTGTCACTTGCTCATGTTTGGTGACACAGATGCTAGGGTTTAGGAAAGGGCACTGTTCAGTTTAAAACACTGCCATTACAAGCAAGCTGTTGGTGATAATAGCTGACCTTATTTGCTGATGATGTTATTCCTCAGATTTCCCCCCGAAGCAGAAGGGTGTAGATACTGTGTGTGCCTCTTCTGATGCTATAGTGATCTAGAGGGCAGCCATGGCTATCTGTGTGGCTTTTAAATGAACAACATCCTGCACCAAACCAGTACACATTTTATTTCATTTCTCTTTTCCTAGGTATCAGCCAGAGCAGCCTAATTTGGCATACCAGATGGCTAGGACAACAGAGGAGACAGATAACAACGAGTCTGTGAGCACCAGTGAGTCACAGACTGGATTTCTTCCAGAGGAAGAGGAGAAATGTTCCCTCAAAGCCATACTGTGTCCCCCAAATTCAGACCCTTCCAAATTCTCTGGCTCAGTGGTGAACATATCAACCTTCATCATTGGTAAGCACTGGGCAGTGGCCAGCTGGTAGGTTTCTGTCCTTATCATGGTGAGAAAGCTTACCTCCTGGCTCTAATTTTAAGCTGTTGTAATGGCTAAAATAACTGAAGAACTAGAGATTCAATTTGATTTGACAGGAAATCCACAGATGGAGGGTGGGGTGTACAGGAGGAAGGGCTTATCTCTTAGAGTTAGCTTCTTCATGTGTTGCTGTTTTGTTTGCTGGGCTTTCAGATTCTGCTTTACCTGCTTGTGGTTTGGTTTTTGGTTTTTTTGCCTTGTTCCTAAAAAAAGAATCAGTAAGCTTTTGGTGTCTGTTCACAGGTTTCCTTATCGTGGGTAGCTGTATCCTCACTGCCCTTGAACCAAGCATTCTAATAAAGGCTGTCTGGATTTTTGCTGTCATCCTTGTTCTTCTTGTCAGCTTCATTATATGGAAACAGCCTGAAAGCAAAACCAAGCTCTCCTTCAAGGTGAGTAGCCTGTGAGATGTAGCTACAAAAGAGCTGTCTGGGAGATGGTTGGAGGAGGAAGTGCATGTGTCAGAAGGGGAGACTTGGCCAAATGGACATACAGGGAATATAGGCATGGTATGAACTTCTCTGTGCAGAGTTGCCAATAGAGCTGATGGTTTGAGCTCTTCACTCAGCATGGCTGTGACTTCTTGTAGCCTGTGCTTATTGCATAAAGGGAATGTCCTAGCAGAGCTGAGCTCAGCCTTTGAGTGTGGTTTCCTTTTGGGGTCTAACCTCAATGTCAGAGGAGGTGCTTTGCTGTCAAGTGCAGCAAGGCAGAAGAAGTCTTGTGCCAAGCCTGTACCCTGTGGGCAGAAGCAGATTTGACACACCAGAGGAGCTGAAGGGGTTAGCTGAGATGTTGGAGGAGGGATTCAGGAGGGGAAGCCACTTGATCAAATCACTGGTGAGGTGAAGGACTTGTAAAGAAATGCAAATGATGTTGGAGTCCAGGAGAAGCTGGGAGGGGAGAACCTGGTGCAGAGATGTCTAAGAGGAAAGGGCAGGACAGTACTTTTGAAAGCATATGTTATAAAATATAGGAGAGACAGAGGGGGAAAAGGGGATACAGAAGGAGAGAGAACCCAAGAAGCAAGCTTGTGTGTTTAAGGATCAAAGGGGTGCTTGCTAAGAGATTCCAGGAAAGTGCACTTTTGTGTGCTGCTTAGAGTCCCAGGGGAGACTAAGGGATGACCATTCTCTCTTTTAACAGCCTCAGGTATGAAAAACTGTCATTTTCCTGCCCTGTCCAAGCATACCATCCTTTCTGGATTAAAAAAACTCTGGGATGGGTTTTTTTTCCCCCACAGTATAATCTGTAAGCCATGCTTTATCATACTGCTTTCAGGCTGTTTCATCAATTTATTATTAGGTGTGGATTCTAACCTCATCTTCTGCTCTGCTCTCATTTTGATTGCTCTTCAATTACAGTTTTTTTCAGTAAATTCTCTGGTTTTAATAACTGAATCCAGCTAGAGGTGTCCACAGCAGTGTTTGCAGCTCATCTTGGGCTGATGGTCCCACAAGGGAAAACAAATGTCCAGGAACAGAAAGCTTAGGAACTGTTATCTAGACTGTATTTTCTGAACTTGGTTCTGAGGAGATCTCTTTGCCTTACACTCAGGGTATTTTACCTCCTTTTTTAACCTCAGCCAGTACCCTGTCTGAGAAGAAAAAAATTAGACCTGTCACTGATAAATCTGTAATGGCTGTTTCTTATCTCCTTGTTGTCCTTTAGACATTTACAGTCTGACTCTCTAGTGATTTTTCTCCAGTGTCTCTGGGAATCCAAGGCTGACTGGTTTGTTCCCCAGTTGTTTTTCTGTATTTCTTTTTAAGAGGTAATTTGTCTGCCTTCCCCAGTCTTTAGAGACCATATCAGTCTACCAAGAGCTCTTGGAGATGCCTATTAATAGTTCAGAGATCACTTCTGCAATCTCTAGGTACATAACTCACCTGCCAAAGGAAATTTCATTTCTCCCTACTGACTAGACAAAGCCCAATTTAGAGAAATGTTCTTCTGTTTTTTTGTATGCCTATCTTCTTTCTCTAATGATGTGAACAGCTGCTCACCATGATTTTTTCCACCTGAAGCTTAAATCAAGAAGGGTCTACAATACTTCAGCCTGTTTCTTTTTTGCAGATCTCCTTTATTCTTAAGAGTGCAGTTTACTTTCCTCTTGATCTCAACATATTCACAAAGCTTTCTGTTGTTCTAATTTGTCCTCTCTAATTTTGCCTTTTATATGCCTATGCTATTTCTTTATATTCTGATATTTGCATTTTGGCTCTACTGTCTCACTCTTCTTTGTGTCTCAGATCATTAAGGTGTTCTTGGTGCAGTTTCACTTCTCTTACAGAAGTGTTTCCTGGTTTTCTTCTGCTCTGGGATAGTTTGCTCTATAGTGCTTAATTTTCTTGGCACCTGCTGAATGAAGTTCATCAGTTGTGTCCTGTGACATTCTTCTGGCCATCAGTAGGTGGCTGTCATGATGCAGTCCTTGGTTTTCTTCTTCTGTTCTTCACCCCACAAGTATTTAGTATTTCTGCTAAAATCTGCTTCTTGCCTCCTTCCAGACAACAAAACAAGGACAACCATTCTTAAACCAGTGAACAACATTGCTCACATCCCTCTCTCATGGTGGATTGATGTCCTCTATTTTGATCTAACCTTGGCTTTTCTGGCAGCTGAGAAGTTGGCAACAGCTATCACTTCCTATTTAGAAGGGGCATGATGTTCTTGCCTATGCATGAATCATTCCAAGGGATGTAATGTATCCCTCTTTCTTTTCCAGGTACCTCTTTTGCCCCTTCTCCCTGTTGTGAGTATTTTTGTGAATGTATACCTCATGATGCAGCTAGACCTAGGCACGTGGATACGCTTTGCCATCTGGATGCTCATCGGTGAGTTGGAGAGAGTACAAAATGCAGTGGGCAGAGTTGCTAGATTTTATTCACCTTACATGTATTGCAGCATTCCAGGGAGGGATTCTGCACTCTCATCATCCTTGGGCAATCTCTGTGACTTAACTGAAGCCATTTAGGCAGTGTGCCTCAAGCCTTGTTTTAAATGTAAGGTCCATGAAGCCTTTATGAGGACAAAGCAACAAGCCATGAACCATCTTGTTGCCAACAAGAAACCATGCAGTCCATGTTAGCTGGCAGTCCAGCTGGTGGGGCTTGTGCTTCTGGAGCTGAGCTGCATTGCAAGGTTCTCCCAATAACCATGTGGAGAATGTTGAATTGCCTGGGATGTCTAGGGAATTTGTTATAATGAGAAAAAAGTAAGATTAGCATTAGTTATGGATGTGTTTTAGGTGGAGGCTGTAGGGCACACAACTGGAGAGAGAAAGCTCTCTGCAGAGTTGGGCTACAGTGAACTTGCTGAAAAGCATGAGAAGTTTCTTCTATAATCAGGGCCTGGATAAATCATTTTTGAAAGACTGATGCCTGTGTTAATCTTCCTTACAAAAAAAATGCCATTGTGGCTGTCAGCTAGAATCAAGCTGTCAGGATGAGATACTGGAGCAGGTTGCCCAGAGAGGTGGTAGAAGCCCCATCCTGGCCTGGATCAGGAANCCCCTGGAAGTTTTGAAAGGCAGGCTGGCTGGGGCTGTGAGCATCCTGATCTAGTGGGGAAGAGTCCCTGCCCATGGCAGGGGGGTGGGAACTACATGAACTTTAAGGTCCTTTCCAACCCTGCCAATTCTATGGTGCCTGCACTTGTCGCTGGTATAACCTGTGTTGATGTGTGTTAGTAGTGGTTTCTGGTTCCTTCCAGAGCTAACAGTGCCCTCTCTCCTTGGCTTCTGCAGGCTTTATCATCTACTTTAGCTATGGAATCTGGCACAGTGTGGAAGCTACCTATGCAGCCTCAGCAGATGCAGAGAGGAGCACGGATGCTGGCTCGGAGAGCTGTAAATGACTGCACGCTTGGCTTACAGGCAACTGGGGAATGGCTGCACTCAAGGAAGCTTTGTGGTGGGAATCATGAACCAGGCCTACATCTGGTTAATCAGTAATGCAGGAATAAGGAAGCATCATGTGGGACTCCCCAGCCCTGTTGCTGCAGCTTGCAGTTTGCCTAGTAGCACAGTTAAAAGGGATCTCAAGGAAAAAAAGCCACACCTCTGGCATACTCCTGGCAACACTGACAGCTAATCTGGGGCTATGCACTTCCCTTCCTCCCTCTCCTGGTTTTGTTTGTTTTTTGGTTTTGGTTGTTTTTTTTTTTTGTTTCCAGTGTGTAGAAAGAAAACTGCTTCTGTGTGCCAGTTACCCTTAAATGCTGCTATGAAGCTAGGCCTCACAAAGGTCTTGCTTTCAGTAGCCCCAGGAATTACCTCCCCAACAGCTAATCTACCTGGTTATCCATGGAGCAGCTTTTGCAGTGCTACTGTCAGGCTTAGCCCAGATCCATCCATCCTTCACCTGACATGAGCTGTACCCCACGTGTACACACAGAGAGAAGGCTCTCACCAAACACCAGCTTTCACTTGGTTAAGGAAGCACCTGCAAGACTTGCATTCTTGAAAGTATCAGGTCTCTCAGTTTTTGTTGTATTAACTTTTTTTTAACTATGTACTCATATGCTTTAAAGTGCACTGCTGCTGTGAAGTGCTGGGAGGGTTTGTGGTTGCTGCTTGTTGGGTGAATAGGTTTTTTTGCCAGTGTGCAGGGAATGGCAGCAGATGTCTCTGCTGACTCTGCACTCAGCAGAGGATTGCCAGGTTTAGCCATAAAACTATTAGGTGCAAGTACTTGAATGGCTTGAAAAGAATGGGTGTCTCCAAAGAGCTGTCCTGCCTCTTTGCCTTGGGAATCACCAGTGGGGTGGCTAGCAGAGGTGAGCCCAGCTCTGACAACAAATGGGGTCCTGTTTTCCTCTCCTTGCATCAGTTTTGTGTGCCATACGTGGAGTTACGACTGTGAGACTTTGGTTTGGCGTCAGCAGGTAAAGTACATTTCTACTTTGGGAAGCAGAAGCACAGGAGGATCCTCAGGGGCTTGAACCTCATCAATAAGCAGTGCCTGACATCTTCCCCTGCCTAGGAGAGGGCTGGAGGGATGTGCAGGGTCTCCTCAGTCCCAGGAGAGCATGCAGCCCAGAAAACACTGCTAAGCCTTAAGGTCTGACTTGCTGAGAAGAGCATTCCCTTTGGAGCTGGAAATGGTCTCCAGAGCCTGGCTGTTGTGAAAGGTGGGAAATTGAGAGTTGAGACCAGGGTTGTGTTTGGTTGGCAATGCTTTGGTTTTGCTGTAAGATGCAATTGTTTAGTTTTGTCTAATAGCTTTTCCCCAGGCAAAGACACTACCCTTACAAAGACTTGTTCAAGCACCATGAAGGCAGGCTGTGCCCATGGGATGCAACTGATTGAAATTCATTCTCCAGCTTGTACTGAAAAAAAAAAACCAACCCCATAGACTCACAAGAGTGGTTTGAGTTGGAAGAGACCTTTGAAAATCTTCTAGTCCAGCCATGAGCAGGAATATCTTTCACTAGATAATGTTGCTCAGAGCTCCATCCAACCTGACCTTGAATACTTTTAGGGATGGAACATTCCAAGAGATACTGCAGAAGTCCCTTCTCCCAACCTGAGTGGATGCTGTCCTAATTGTCCTCCACACTGCTGCCTCTGAATACTGGACAATATTTAATCTGTTTGTCAGCATGGCTTTTGCTGAAGAAGGGACAGGCTCTTGTCTCCATTGTTCAGATGGAGAACTGAAGAACAGAGCCCTGCATAACTTGGCTAGGGTCTCACCAGGCATCTGGTGCAGCAGAAAGGGGAAAACAGAGCATCATCCCCTAAGTTCCATGGCTGATCTGTGGCTCATCTCTCACAGGTTTCCATGGGAGACTTTATAGCATTTCTGCCCACTAAGGAGTTTGAATCTTGGCCTCTTTCTAGTGCACTGGAAGGCTCTTGCCAGGGTTGGAATTGGAGGGAGTGAAGACAATGTGCGAATTGTCTCCTGGATGCATTTCAGGATGTGTTTTGAGTGCACTTCTCCCTGCAAAATGAAGTCAGGGTCTGCTCCAGTTGCTAGGTCTTGACCCTCTGCCAAGCCATTTCTCCTTGTACAGAGAGAAACCATTGAAATTAAGAGCCACTAGGCTTTAAGTATTCTGTTTAAACACAGGCAAGCTCTACACACTCCACAGCCTCCCAAAAAAGCACTGAAGATGTGGTGGGATGGGGAAAAGTTGTAAACTCAAGAGGGGAAGCAAAGTTTCCTTTTGTACCAAAAATGTAGGGATGTGTTTCTCTACCTTGGGTACCAGCTTCTGGGCAATTCAGACATGCAGCAGTGACTGTTTGGAGATGAATTCTGACTGAAAGTGTATTTCCAAAGAAAATAATTTAAAAATATGCAGATTTCTTGCTGTATGTAATTTTTTTATATGAATGTTAATTTATTTTTGTTTACTTAAGGATCTGTTCTGGTATTTATATTCCATAAATTCATTTCAGCTTTTGTGGCACATAATAGCAGCACATAGAAGAAAGGGAAAGTCTTGATGGGGGTCTTTTTTTTTTTTTTTTTCCCTTAAGTTTCCTTTTCTCTGAGAAGGTTCATAGGAAAACCTTTCTGTTTCACCAGATTTGGTATTAAAATGTGCCATTACCTGTACCAGACCCAGAGCTACCCACTGCAAATGTGCCAGTGGAGGTGAGGAACCATAGCCCCATCTCCCACTCCTCTGTCAGGACTTCTTCAGCCCATCAGTTCCATGGGCCTGAGTGGTGCTCTCTTGCTGTTTGTTGCTCCTCCCAGGATACAAGGAGCCTGCAGCCCCGTGCCAGTGCCAGGGAGGCATTGATGTCTCCTTGGCTCTCTCTCTGCCTGCTTGCCACGTGTCCAGTTGGCCCTGGGGACCTCCTGGCCTCTTCTTGGTGTGACTTGACCTGAGGAGTGGACTGATGGGGAGGTGATGAGTTTGATACAGCTGCATACTGCTGCTCCATCCCCTGCTGGCTGCATCCACCCCTTGCTTGTATGTTTGGTAGGCTGAAAGGCAAAATTTGGCTGCCTCTTTCTAGGACAATGTCAAGGACTTTGCTGAATGGATTGGGTTTTTATTACTTCTTTTTTTTTTACCATTTCCTCTTAACTCCCTGCTGATGTCTGCATGTAACATAGGTCAAGCCAGGTGTCTTTGAAGACATGCAACTGCTGCTATAACCTTGCTGTTGTGGACAATATACCTTCATTTGAGCTTTTTGTTGTAAATAGTTCAGTTGTTATTTTATTACAAGAGTATTTTGTACGGATGCAGAGCATTTTGCTGCATGAAGAGGAGGGAATGGAGAAGCAATGCCTTTGTGGTGCAAGAACAGCTTCTTTTCTGCCAAAGTCAAGAGACATAATGGAAGTGGCCTGCCTGATCTTCTGGGCTGGGCTCTAGCCCAAAGGACTGACCTTGTTTCAGTATATTTGGTTGCTCCCAGACTGCTTGCTTGAGAGGAGCCCTCAAGGGAAGCTGTTGGAAGGGACATAAACTGACTGCCAGTGCACAGTGGGTGAAGATGGGCAACACTGAGGCTGCAGTTTGTATAGAAAATCCAGATATGTAGCCAGTCAGCCTTTCTCCTTGGAAAACCAGCTGTCAAAACAGCCTTTCCTCTCTCCCTCAAGAATGAATTGTGTTGTGCAGAAATGACTAGCCTTGGTCAATGGAAATCATCAGTGGCTGGATTTCAGCTTCTTTTCACCCTGTTCCCCTCCCTTGGGGTGGAGTTTTGCCACTGGTTCAGGTAGCAAGTACCTGTGCTGGGTGTCAGGCAGCTCTGTAGCTTGGTGGGGGGTGGGGGGTTATGTGAGACTGTGCCCCCTGCCCACCAGCTCTGTCTCAGCATTGCAGGGACTGGGGTGTTCTGCAAGCAAAGTGCTGCTGGTTTTGAGCTGTTTATGCTTGGTTGCTGCAGGGGACCATGCTGGTGTGAAAACACTGCTGGTGCAGATGTCATGTGGTGCTGTTTAGTGCCGAGATCTTAGAAGGGTAAAGTTTTAGGTGGCACTGCTTGCCATGGACACACTCTTTATTCATCCCAGATGGAAACAAACTCTTATACATAGTGTACAGAGGGTGCCTGTCAGTGCCTGCTGCCTCAGAGACCAGAAAGGAATACGATAGGATATTTTATTTAGTGATTGAATTTTATATACTGATGAATTCCAGTGGAATTTCTTCAATTCTCCCTCTCCTAGAAAGCCAAGAACAAGTGAGCAGTGCTGTGTCCTGCCCAAATGAATGAAGGACCACTCCCAGGTGTGACAGGCTGGAGGGGCTTGCTTTGAAGGGGAGGAGCAGGAGCAGTGCTGCTTTCCATGCAGACCCTCCCCTTTCCAAAGGAAGCCTCTTCCTTCTGGCAGAAAAAAGCATCTTTCTTTCTAACTCCTTGGATAACCTTGTGACATCTGCTGGGCCTGACTTTTGGGCAGGTTCAATTGTTTTCCTCCTTACCAAAAAATTGCCCTTGTTGAAGGCTGGATCTGTACTTAGAGTGAACAAACCCTTGCCAGCTGAAGGCCAAGCTGCCTCCTTGATGCATTTGGTTGCTCTGCCTGCTGCCACTCACCTCCTGCTGTAGCATTCATTTATTTCCCACTCCAGCAGCAATGCCCTTCCCCATAAATCCTACCCTGGGCTGCCTTACACTGTTTGGGGTCCCATGGGGGTGAATGACACCCAACTGGAAACCAGATGATCCAGGAATGTCTCTGCTAGCAAGAGTGAGACCTTGGGGGTTTTTTCTCTGGGTATTTGCTTGTGTCTCACACACAGAGATGTGAGGTTTATCTGAGACCTGGCAGGCTGCAGCTGGTGAGAGACACCTCTGCCTCTCAGTGCTGTGTGGGGTGATGGTTTGGGCAGTGACTTGTGGTTTTGGGGCAACAGGGTTCCCTTGCAGCACGTTGTGCCTTCCATCTGCACTGGGTACGAGGAGGAAGAGCCACTAGCAGCCCAGGGCAGTGTGCTAGCAAACCTAGTGCAGGTTTGGGTCATGTCAGTAAAGGGATTTTTTACTGACTGAAGCCATGGAAAAGGTTTTATATATCTTTATTTTTTAATTATTAAGCAAAATGTAAATAACTTTTGGTTGTCTGTTTAAGGGTCTATTTTCCTAATGATTTCTCAGAATTTCTTAGAGGTGTGATAAATAGTTTTAATGCTTGTTCTGCAAACAAATCTATTTTTTAGCCTTCTAACCTTTTTGGTTTGGTTTGATTTTTGGGGGTTTGTTGTTTTGCTGTGTTCCTGTAGCAATTAAAGCCTTAAGTTTTAAAATGTGAACCTTGCCCCTAGAGCACAGTGCAAGTGTGCAGCTACTTTTTGTCCTGGCAACACTGAACAATGCTTTTGGAATCTGGAAATTCACTTGTAATTATGTGGTACAGCATTAAAACATTCCCCCCACCCCCCACCCCCGCCATGTATCCAAGCACAAGATGCCTATTGTTTGCCCTCATTTGCAAGCTTACCTCTGTTTTCCAGCTTCCTGCAAGGTCTGCTGGCTGTTCCAGTCTCTGCAGGAGAGCATTTTGTCTGGGAGCTGCTCCTATTAGCTCTACTTCATCTTTTGGGTTTGCTGACACTGGGGAGACAGTAAGTAGTTTGGGGAATTTGCTACAGGCTGAGCTCTATGCTGAGCACTGTGCAGCTCGTTGCTGCTGAGGTGAGCTTCTCACTGTCTTGTCGTACCAATTTGGGTATTAGGCATGGGTTCAGGTGTGTAATCATTGTGACAAAGCTCGGAGGACCTAGGTGCCCTCAGTGGGAGGGCAGGGTGAAGGGAGAAGATGTTGAAATGGGAGTGACCAGCAAGTTACAGAGCAATGCTTGTTTTGCTGCCATTCCTCAACCACCATCAGAAATGTTCCCCTTAAAGTGTGCTGAATCAAAACATTGCAGACCACAATCCCTTGGCCTCCTGGGAATCCCAGCCATATGGGAAGCACCCTTAGAAAATGAATCTATGTCATTCTTTGATACAATTTAGAGCACGTGAACTAGAGCCAGGTAACTTACCTGACCAGCCCCACTGCCAGGAAGCTAACCGGCTGGCTGGCTTCTGTCTTTAATGGGGTTTTGCTGCTGCTTTTTGCCCTTTATTCCAGTGTTTATGTCCACAGACATACCAGAAAGCACTGCAGGACACGCTGGGTTGTATGCGTCAGCCTCTGGGTGTGCTGGCACATGTATTTATTATCAGGAATATATTACAGTTATCTGTACATCAGAACTGAAATCATACAAACTCTTCCTGTAATCATTAGCCACATACTAAATGGGACCATAGAACTCCTGCTGTGTGGGGAAACTGTACAGAGGCTCCTCAGTGTGTCCATGGGACACAACCACCATCAGTGCAGAGACTTAAAATACCTGATTTGTGCACTTGATAGTTTTTCCTTTCCCCCCCCTCTGCCTGCCACCACTGCAAGTCTTTGCTGCTGTACATCTGCCAAGGTAAGCCTTCTGTGCCAGCAGCTGCAGGAGCTGCCATCCCAATGGGACTAAAGGGTGTTTTCCTGCAGAAAAAGGGAGCTTTTCTCCAGCTCTCCATACCCCATGCTTGCTACTGGCTCTCCTGCCATTCCAGGGCTGTTAACTGCTCCTGGTGCTGGTCCCTGGACTCCCTTCATAGTGGCTGTTTTATTGCTGCTGCTGCTGCTGCAACCTTCTGCATGGAATAAAGATCAACCACATCAAACAGCTTTCTTTTAAGGATGTAGGGGCAGTAGAATGCTTTTTCTGGTGAACGCTGGCTGTTTTCCCTCTCCTGCCAGAGGTCACCCTACCCTGCCAACTGGGGAAGCCCCTGAAAGAAAAAGCTTCTCTTTGCTTGCCTTTGAGCAGGGATGGCCAGGGAGCAAGGACTGGAGATGTGGCCCCTACACTGCTGGGAATGCCAAGCTCATGTTGCACAGTCACAGCTTCACTCAAGGGTCTTCATCTTCTGGGAACAGCTGCTCGCTCCCACTGCCTGAGCACCCTGGGCTGTTGTTTCAGACCTACTCTGGCACACAGAGACAGGGAAGGACAGGACAGGGGAAGAGCAGGAAAAGGGAATAACATTTTTGGGAGGGGAGGAAAAAAGTTCATGTTCTCCTGGGCTTGTACCAGAAGGAACCACCTGTGACATGCCTGCAGGGATGAGTTGCTGGATCCCTTCTGGTCAGGCAAAACTTCCTCCAGCTGTGCTAGCAATTGGGCAGGCCCCAGGGGCCATGCCAAGGAGGAATTCAGTGAGAGGCAGGACTGGGAGGCAAAAGCTAGATGGGAAAGGGATTGGCAATGATACCAAATAATGGTGGAGCTGGGATCAGTCCCATGTTTCTCACCATAAAAGCCCCACTCCCAATTCACTGCTGGAAGCATCTCTTGCATATGAATTTAAACCAACAAAGTGATAAGAAAGCACAAGAAATCGAGGGAAAGGATGAATAAATTAAAAAAGAATGGGCTGAGCCAGCCCCTCCTGGGTCAGTAACACACTCTAGTGTCTTTAGCATGGAAAACTTTAGATGAGCATCAAGGTAACAACTCTGATTGTATCATCTCACCTGTTTTTACAAAGGAGGATCCTAGAAACTACCAACCAGTCAGCCTGACTAATCTGGTGCCTTTCTGCAATGCTCTAACTGCATTGGTGGATGAGAGATGAGCAACTGATAACATCTACCTGGACTTCTCTGAGGTATTTGACACAGTCCCACACAACATCCTTCTAGCACAACTGGAGAGAGATGGGTCTGATGGATGGAACAGGCTGAATGGGCTGCATCCAAGGAGTTGCAGTCAACAGCTAAGTGTCCACATGGAGATTAGTAACAAGTGATGTCCCTCAAGGGTCTGTATTGGCACTGGTACTCTTTGGTAGCCTCATCAGTGGCATAGAGGATGGGACTGAGTGCACCCTCAGTGAGTTTGTGGATGACACAAAGCAGTTGATATGCCTGAGGGATGGGATGCCATCCAGAGGGATCTAAGCAGGATTGAGAGATGGGACCATACGAGCCTCAGGAGGTTCAGTAAGGCCAAGTGCAAGGCCCTGCAGGTGGGCTGCATCAAAAGAAGCATGGCTAGCAGATCAAGATAGGTGATTCTGGCCCTCTACTCCACTCTGGTGAGCCCTCACCTGGAGTCCTGCGTCCAGCTCTGGAGTCCCCAGCACAAGAAAGACATGGACCTGCTTGAGCAGATCCAGAGGTGGGGCACAAAAATGATCAGAGGGCCAGAACACCCTGTGAAGAAAGGCTGAGAGAGTTGGGGTTGTTCAGCCTAGAGGAGAAAAGGCTCTGAGGGGATCTTATTGAGGATTTTCAATACTTAAAGGTGGCTCATAAGAAAGAGGGAGAAAGGCTTTTTACCAAAGCATGTAGTGACAGGACCAGGTAATGGTTTTAAACCAAAAAAGAGAGTAGATTTGGGTTAGACATGAGGAAGGCAATTTGTTACAATGAGAATGGTGAAACACTGGAACAGGTTACTCAGAGAAATTGTGGCTGCCCCATCCCTGGAACCATTCCTGAGCAACCTGATCTACTTGAAGATGTCCCTGCTCATTGCAGGGCATTTGGACTAGATGACCTAAAGGTCCCTTCCAACTCAAATCAGAATTGTATTGGCAGGCTCAAGCATGCTAATGCAGTAGGTATTGCAAATATCTGTGCCTTTAGCAAGTGTGGAAGTGGTTAAAATTGTCTGTGGTATATGGAGGGGCTTGGTGTGGTGCAGGGCTGTGTGCTAGGGAGCTAGCTTCCCTTCAGCTTGTACTTGCTGGACACGCTAAAATCTAGTAATGCAGTTCAATAGTAGTAGTTAGTTAGTGTGGCATGACCTAATCTAACAAGATGCTCAATCTACTCAGTATCACAGTATCATGCAAAAGCTGCTACAAAAATAAATTTCTCTAAAAAGGAGGGGAAAAAAAATCTTTTTTTTTTTTTCCTTCAAATGCTGTGGAACAGGCCACAGGTTCTTTGATGGTGATTGAAGCTGTATCTAAGCTGCAGTCTCTGACTCCTGAGTACTTCCCAGGAAAGCTGAAGCACAGCAGTATGGCAGGGCTGTGCAGTGCCACCTCTGCTGGTGGCAGTGCTGGTGCCACCAGGTAGGGAAGAGTCTCCCCACAGCACCCCTGCATCCCAGGGAATGGCTGCACCTACTATCGCCTGCTTACTTTGATCCTGCTGCTCAGAACAGGAATGCACACAGGCTCTTTGCCCCAAGCTGAAGAGGAAAAAAGGATCCCACAGATGTTTGGGATCTTGTTTGTTTTCCTGCTGCCAGTGCCTAGGAGGGCTCTGCAACCTGTCCCACCCCAGCTGCTCCTTGGCTTCGCCACTCCCTTGGCTGGGGCGGGGAGAGTCACCCCAAGTGTGGGTGAATTATTTTTGCTTCTAGACAAGGAAGTTAAAGGTAGTTTATAAAGGTAGTTTAGCCACTCTTTTCCATGAATCTTAAAAGTGCTTTGTAACTTTGGGTAAGCTTTAGCAATGTGATTTAACCTATGTATGTGGAAGGAAAGCAATCCTGACCTCCTCTGCGCCTGTGTCGTCTGCTCTGCTCTCTTTATTGTTTCAAATAGGAAGAGGCTAGAGCCTGAGCTGGGGTCCAGTATCTCATCCCAATACTGAAAACCTCATGGCCAGCAAAGGTCAAAGACAAACAATTACTTTCTTCTTCTTGTCTATGGGACTTGAAATAAATAAAAATAATCAGGAACCTACAATCAGAAAGTTTTTTGACTGTATTCCAAACTAGGACAAGGCAAAACAAAGTAAGATCTAACTAGGATTTAATGACAGTAAAATTGAAACATGTTAACCAGTAACCTCTATCAAATTTGCCAGACCCCTCAGGTTTCTCTCATCTCTAGCCTATCTCAGTATCAATGCTATGAGTTAAAAAGCAGTGAGTGGTCTGTGTATCTTATCTGGTGTTGGATGCAAAGGGGATGCTTTGGAAGGCAGTACTGTCTCAAAGTCGCTGGTGTTCATAGAGTACCACTTGGTGGTCACTTGGAAGGCGCTTCTACATCTGTCTAACTTTCTTATAGCTTGGGTATAAATATTCCTGGGAGGCTAAACAGAAATGCATTTTGTTTAGATACAAGTCTTAGGCACGAGTTAGAAAACTGCTGACTGTAATGAAAATATATCAGCACTTAGTAGTATCCAATAATATAAAAAAATGCAATTCAGAACATCTTCAACTACCTATCTCTGTGTGTGTCTATGCCCATGTGTATAAACACAGACACAGAAATAGTCATAGCATGATCTGTATTTGTAACTAACCTGAAATACTGCAGCAAAAGTTCATTCTGATGAACCATTAATAGAGTATTTTTCACCTTTTTTCTCTTAACCATACTTAAAATCTTAACGCATAAAACTAAATGTTTTGCTATCTAAACTTTCTGCTCTCCTAGCTTTTTTTAGCTACTCTAATCAACATGTCAGAACCAAGAGCTCCTATATGGGGACTGTAAGAATACCCTGCCTAGGGTAAAGCTATGCAGCTACCAAGCATGCTTGCAGCCACAAACCCTGGGTGTCTACTGATGGGAATAATTCCTTGGATGGTAACATTTAGCAGCCTGGAAATGCATCAAAGGCATGCAGGTGCCCAATCATTGCCGCAAGGTTCTCACTTTTACTGGTGAGGAGTTCCTCGATGAGCAACCGTAAAAAGTGGATGAGGAGGACTGCAGTTTCACAGGGCTTGTAGCATCTTCCTCCTGCAGCTTCCAGAGGAGCTCTTCCTTAGTCTTGCTCAACTTCTTCTTCTCTTCCATTTCTTTTTCGACGTATTCTTGAAGATTGGCGTTCTCCTCTGATAGTTGCCTGGAGAGGGAAGCAGGACAACATGAGAGGCACACTGGGCTGAAGATGGTGCCACTAATGCAGGCAGTGCTGCACAAGAGGGAGAGCCAGGCAGGACTTCAAGCACTTCCCCTTCCCATCCATCTACCCCTGGGGATGCAACTGAGATGTCCAAGCTGAGGCACAGCTTTCCACGTGTCTCTTCACTGCCAAGCAGGAAAGGTATCTGCGCAAGTCCCAGTGCCCCTCCTCTCTTCCCTAGTGTCTGACTCTGTCTCCAGCTGTGCCTCTCTCTTTACACCTCTTTGAGGCAGCCTAGCTGCCAAGGCAGAGCTGGGATGAGCCCTAGCCTTCCTCTGTGGCCTTGAGCAACTGTCAGCATCATGCATGATGTGCAAAGGTGCCAAGGGCATTGTGCATTGTCCATGTATTTCTGTAGCCAGAGGCTGAGGCATTAATAAAGGAGACAAGAGAAAGGCAAAAAACCTAAAACGAAACCAAACAAAGCTTAATAAGTCAGCTAAAAATTAAATTGCATTGTAGGCCAATGGCATGGCAGCTGGGGTGCTGGGATAAGTTCAGCCCTGGCATCTCCTCTGCTAGCCCTTCTGCCTGGCTCCAGCTGCCTTACAGCAGACTATAAATTATACTCTCTGGGACAGACTGTCCTGCCTTTCTCTATACCACCTAACACTAGGAGCCTTGTCACTCCTTGTCCAGTTGGGACAAGGGTGAAAACAGAGACTGCAGATGAAAAACCCATCAAAGGGTAACTCTGCCTGGGCAGCATGGCATGGTCAGGATACTTCTCCTGAAGCTGCCACATTTCCCATCCTAGTTACCCACTAATGGGGCTCAGAGCATTGACAACTTTCCTCTCAGCAGCATGTCAAAACCATGGAAATACATAGATCTGTAAGCAAGCCCCAATAGAAAAAGGGTTTCTAAATAAAAAAAAGCAGATGAGGACATCATTTCACTTTCAGGAGGAAATAAGTTCCTTCCCCCCACCGAAATAAGTGCCAGCCTTGGGCAGTTCAGATCTTGCAGTCTCCTTCCAAGCTCAGCCAGACTGCAAAGAAAGATCAGCACATACCTTGTGATGACAGTGTTTTTCTCAATCCTGGCTCTGAGTTCTTCATTCTGCTGTTGCAGCATGGTCATTTTATCTAGCAGTTTTACATTCTTTTCAGCCTGCAATGAAAGGTTTGGTAAGTCTGAAGAAAGCCCAACACCTGACCCAAGAGAAGTTGTTTTTATCTTTATTTATCCCTAAAGCAACTTCTAAAATTTGAGACTAGATAGAGGTGGGTATCTTGACTGCAGCTGAGACTCAGAGGTCTGACTCACACCAAGTCATCCTGGTGAAGTAAGTGGAGTCAGCAGCAGAGCATTGGGCAGGGGCAGAGCTGAACTAGCCCTTACTTCTAACTGAGGAGGAGGAGGAGGGTCCCAAGTTCTGACTTTGACATCTTTATCACCTTAGTTCTTAGTTTGCCAGCTGTTTGAATTTTGCTGAATTCAACACTTTTGGGAAAGAAACGAGGTGTCACAGGGTAACCTTATCTCTGTCTGAGCTTGGTTATTGGATTTCCTAACCTCTTACAAACAGCCAAAATCTTGTGTGCTGGAGTTAGCAAGAACTCACACTTGATGGCAGAGGTGTCAGTTTTCCCCAGTGCTTTCTGGTGTGTGCAGGACACTCCTGATTCTCAGATGTTCTGGCCTATGCCAGTATATTTTGTCAGAGCAGAACAAAGATTCTGGCTCTGTTTTAAAATGCTCTGAGGGAGGATTCACCAGCCTGGGCACCCTCCCTGCTTCCTCAATAGTTTTAATAAGAAGACCCATGCATCCCCTTCTGTCTCCACTGCAACCCTCCCCCTGTATCACTCCTCTCCTGCTGTCTTCATTTCCAGCTTCCCTGCTCTGTAGTTGAGATGCCCTCCTGCTGCCTCAGGAGACTCCCCATCTTCCAGAGCAGGTGGAGATACCCTGTAGAGATTCTGCTGTTTAAGGCAGAGCTTTAAACAGAAAGCAGCTGTGCCATTGGACCACAGCAGACTATGTTACTGTGACAAAGAGCAGGAGCAGGGCTGTGGGGCTCATATGTGGTTAATTAACAAAAGCAGCTTAAATGAGCAGGAACTATGTAGGCTATTGTGTTTTGGTTTTGTTTTTTTCAGTGGAATACTTGAGTGGATGTTTTCAGATAGTGGCTCAGCTCCAGGAACAGCCTATTGGAAGGAGCACACTTAACAAGCCTCAGTTGTGAAGAGTCACTTTTCTCTGCATCCACTTACTCAAGCATCTGTTCAGCAAAGTAATCATCAGAGTTCTCAAATTTCCCTGTAAATGGAAAGAAATTGTGCTGAGTGCTGTGCTGCAGCAGCTGCCCTGGCTCCCCAGCTGAGCTAGTGCCACCACACTCCATGTTTGCTGTCACTAGAAGCTAGATGTCTTACAAAATGAATCCCCTTTCCAGCCAAAAATGTAATTCATGGAGAACTGGGGAGATCTTCATTAGAGAGCCCCTCAAGCAAAGGATGAGCACAGAGTGGATGCTGCAGAAAAGCATTACTTTAGGGTTGGAGAGGCTTTTGCCAACCTAAGTCTTGCTAGGAACTGCTTGCTGAATATTGCTAAGTCATGCACATTTAGGGAGCTAGGAACTCCTGAAGTGAGCAGCAGCAAGGCACATATGGCTCAGTTTGCCTCCACTTGCCTTCTCCATCCCTAGCTGGCTACCTGACTCCTGTAGGGGAGTGTGTTGCAGGCTGCTGTACAAACTGAAGCCCTTGACTTACCACAGAGCTGCCCTTCCTCCACCACTCACCTCACTGTCTAACCTAACACACAGGCTGCAGTGTCTGCTTAGTGCATGGAAAAGCAATACAGATCAATGGAGGGCTGGGAGAAATCAAGGCTACCATGGATGGGTGAAGGGATGTGAAAAGATCCCAATTTCTGAGTAAAAACCTGAGACATGGCAGAGTAGAAGCAGCTATGTAGGTTGACAGTGGACTACCACAATTCATGAACCTCTTGCCCCAGCCTTGTGTGCTTTCTCACCCCTTTTAAGTTCATCTGCTGTAACCAAACTTTAATGTTTATGATGTCTTCTCTGGAGGAACAACGACAACTAACCTGTTTTTCTAGCTCCATAATCATCTCCTCCTGTTGATGAATCTGATAGTTCTTCATCTCCAGAACCTGTTTTAAGCTCTTCAGATCTTTTTCTAAGTGCAGATACGGAGCTCGTGTCATCTAGGAAATACACCAGGGATTGGGATCTCTGTCAGCCAGAAATGCATCTTCAGCTAGAAGATAAAGTTTCCTCAATGCCCCCAGTGATTCAGGAGTCTCAGTGATATGAAAACCAACTTGACCTGGGCCTCTGCAGCCCATCTGAACACTGCCACTCTCTCCTAGGCCATCCCTGATGCTGTTTCCCATGGCCAAGGCTGTTTCAAACATTTGTGCTCCTTTCTTAAGGAATTCTCTCCCCTAACAACTCACTGAGCTCCCTTGCTCACCCCACTGTCTTCATTCTGTGCCCTCTGTCACATTGCTCCAGCTGCCCATGGGGTTGTGCTGTGAACACTCTGAAATGCCCCAAAGCTAAACCTCTTTTTTGGAGAGGTGTTTCAGGGTTCTTTCATTTCAGGTCTAGAATTGCAGTGTGTGTTTTACTTACACACTCTAAACAGACAGCATGGCCTCAATAGACAGTAGCTGAATAAATACTTCATATGTCCCCTGCAAGTCCAGAAAAATAGAAAAGAGGGAATACAGAGGATATCAAAGCAGTTGGTTCAGAAGGCACCAAAAAATAAGCAAAAAAATCTAAATGTAAGAAGATAAAAAGTAAAAAAAAAGTCAAGAGAAAGAACAGAAGGAGGAGAAGAAGAAGAGACAGCAGTAAGGACATAGTTGATGGAGTTACAAATGCTGGGTGAAAGAATAAAGGAAAAGAAGGAAAGCGAGAAAATGATGGACCTAGGCTAAGATTTCTGACTCCTCCTCAGAGCTCAAGATCTGGGCTCTCAATGGGGACCTGCCCCCCTCCCCAGTCCCTGGGATCTCATTGCTAGGCAAACTATTGGGTGATGCAAGTCATAGTTAGAAATACATCTCTTGATGAGTGGGTGGGTAGAGTTGTCATCTACCTTTAGTTGTTCCTCATTGTTTTTCTTCAGAGCCTCTTCAAACCGGTCTGCTTTGGCCTTTAGAGATTGGTTCTGGAAGGTGAGGGTGTCTATCTGGTCCTGGAGGGGAGAGACACCAATGAACATGTTTTCACCCCTCTTACATTCAAACAAGACACCACCAGGGCAACCACCAGGGGAGCTGAAGAAGGCTTACAAACCCCTGCAGGGTGGTATTTTTAATGTAAAGCCACTTGAACATGCAGTGGGTTTTTTTAATAATCCACTGCCTCAGGGAATTCCCAAATCCCTGAAACACCTGTGACTGGCTGACACTAGCTGACTCTAGTTCATGGAATGTCTTTGATGCTAAATCACCTCATCACCTTGGGCTGGATGAGAACAAGTATATCCTTCCTTAAGGGAGCTGGTATTTGTATCACAGGCAGGAATGAGCTCCTTTGTGCCATCCCTAGAGTCTGAATGAGGTGGTAGATATCCCATCCCTGCTTCCCTCACCTTTCTAGGCTTCTAACATGATAACAAGCCACGATAAGCTAGAGACAGGAGCAACATAGTATATTAAGCAATCAGATTTGTGTTGCCATCAAAGGCAGCCCTGATACCTCTCTCTATACAGCATCTGTAAACACCAGAATTGCTGTGCAACTGGCATTCTTCTCTTTCTTTCATATATGTTGTTTGTTGGCTGCAGCATTCCATCAGTGCTTACTGCCCAACTGCTGACATACCTGCAACTGTCAGAGGTGCCTGCAGAAGGCAGAGGCAGTTGCTGGGAACAACAGAATGTGCTAGTCAGGGGGGCTGAAAACTGGAATTCATCTCTGCTTGCAAAAGCAAACAGAGCTTGCATTATGTGCTCTGGCATCTTTACACAAGATTGCCAACCTTTGTGTGAATAGAGAGTGAGAACAGGGTGGAGTTATCAGAAGGGCTGAAAAAGCCAAGATGATGGGAAATATTGGGATGTGGGAGATAGGATATGCAGGGCTGACTCTGGCCAGCCACAGCCTGACTGCAAAGCCCTGGGGCATCCCTTCTCTGCATTGCCCTCTAGTGGGACCTGTGGCACCAGCTCCCCAACACTCAGGCAGCAAGGAAAGATTTCAAGTGCAGGCACAGGGACATACAGGGAGAGCTCAGTGTTTCTGAGTCCCAGGGGTGCCTGCTGAAGGGTACCATGCAGACGAGGTGATGCTCATAGCCACCACAGGGGCTGCAGGCCTTCCCGTGCATCCAAGAGCTCAATTTTGCTCTAGCAGCCAGCAAAAGGACATTTCTTTGCTTTATTTACACAGAATCATTAGGGTTGGAAGAGACCTCTAAGATCATTAAGTTCAACCATCTGCCTATCACTAGCATGCCACTAAACCACATCCCTAAGTAGCACATCTATACGTTCCTTAAACCCTTCCAGGGATGGTGACTCCACCACCTCCATGGGCAGCCTGGGCTAATGCTTAACAACCCTTGCAGCGAAGATATTTTTCCTGACATCCAATCTCAACCTCCCCTGGTGCAACTGGAGGCCATTTCCTCTCATCCTCTCACTGTTAGAAAAGACCTATCCCCATCTCATTCTAACCATCCAGTTGCCTTTTCCTCCCTGTACGTTTGCCCTCTCTTCTCTTTCAGCTAGTTAGTATTTTGTTGAACCAGCCAAGGGAGAAGGAAGAACCCTGAGAGGACACCTTTGCTGCTGGATGCCAGTTTGGACAGGCAGAGGACAAGAGGCACCATAGCTGGTAAGAAGCACTGGATTGCTGTGCTGGCAGCTGGCAAGGCAGCTGGGGCTGCCCCCTCAGCTTGTCCTCAGCATCATCACAGGGTGGGGATCTACTAACCTGCAGTGACAGCCTCAGTTTTTCAAAATCCTCTTCTAATCTTGTCTTTTCCAGTTTGTGTGCAGCAATCAGTTCTGGGAAAGAGAAGACAGACAAGACATTGCTAAGGGAAGTGCAGCAAACAAGGGTCTGAGAGCATAGACAACATGAGCCAAGCCCAACTTCCATGACCAAAGGCTTCACTACTAGAACTTAGTTGTTGTCNCCAGAAGGCTAATGAGCTCATCCTACCCATCCAAGGATTCTAGGAACATGGGTATCACTCCCCACACTTTCCCGTGGGGAATGAGTTTAATGCTTCCTCTGCTGTGGGCACAGTTATGGCACCAGGGGCCACAGGAGACCACAAGGGATTTTCAGACTGTGCCTGACTAGAACTTAGTAGTAACTTAGTAATAACCAAAGTGGAATAAAGTTTAATCTCTAACCCAATGGCATCAAACTGTCACTCAGTCCAGTAGCAGCACCTCGCTTTTTAGTATAGGGATGCTCTTCTTGTGTCTTTGCCTCCAAGGCCCTGGGGTTCTGCCCTCTAACCATTGCTCACTACCCACAACAGCAGCAGCAGTAACAACACTAATGCTCTGCTTGGCCTGCAGCTGCTGCAGTGCCTTTTCCATGCACAGGAGGGCATTTCATCCCCATACCAGGAGCAGGGAGCACAAAAACGTGGCCACCAGCCAGCCTCAATAAACCACAGCCAAGTTTTAACACCAGAAAATACCAACAAATGTGGACAAGGAACAGTGGGTTGGTTTTTTTTGTTTGATTGGTTGTATTTTGTTGGTTTGTTTGTTTTATTTCCAAAATTGTGTATGTTAATTTTAAAATGGCATGCCAGATACTAGCTCTGCCTACAGGAGAGGGAAAAAGACTCTTCCCAGCTCATGCTATGCTCTGGGCTGTGTCTCTAATTGACACAGTGCAGAGCTGAGTAATAGGGCTTGGTTTGGGGAAAGTTGTGGGAAAACCTGCTAGAGCTATTTAAAAATGAGACCCTCGTATGGTTATGTACAAAAAAAAGAGGGAGATTGAACAGAGGACTGTTAAATGTACAAAGAGATGCATTTAGATACTGAACTGCTAGGGAAGAAACAGCTCTGTCTGCAGCATCCAATCCTGTGGAGAAACCATAGCACAAAATGCTGATGCCAGTGCTGTGGTGCAGATTTACACCAGCATGTGGCTTTGATCTGCTCAGCGTGGCCAGGCTTTTGCTACTCAAAATGATGAGTCTTGGTTTTAGAAGCAGTGTAGGCATTCAACCACTTAAATTCAGAGATGTTCAATGAGCTCTAGAACTCCTGAGCTCTTGAGGGTTAGTTAGGCTCTTGAGAAAAGTCTGTGTGTGCAGTGAGGTGGAATTTGGGCTCTGTGTTCAACCACCCATGAAGAAAGCATCATCTCTGGCCCAAAGACTTTCAGTTCCAAGTCAGCTGCTGTTCACACTGCTCCCCAGCTCTCCCTCACCCCTAAAATGAACCTGGTGGTCCACCCCACAGGAAAGCACTAGACCAACAAGATGATACAAGTTTTCTGTATCATCTGCCCTGGAGGAAGAAAATCCAGACTTAGAGAATCTCTCTACAGCACTAATTCTTGCTCTGCAATAGCTCTGTAGCCATAGAGTTGGCTTTGGCTTACCTTGAATCTTGCTGTCATTCTCATCCTGCAGCACTGTAATAGCAACTAAGTGGTTGTTTTCCAACTGTACCATTGCAGATTCATGCACAGCTGTGATATCTTCCACCTGTTCCAATGACAATGAGTGGAGACATGAATAGGATTAGGCATGCTGTGACACACTGATTGCTAGAGAGCTCCAGTGAGCTGGAAACAGTAAAGGGATCTACAGAGCATGACACTTTCAGCACCCAAGACAGTTTTATTCATTACAAAACAAGTATGTTGATGCCTTGGGTGGTAGCATGTAGTCATTGCTGATAGCATCTTTGTTCTTTTTCCTTAATGAGGATAAAAGAGGGATATATGAAAGCAAAAGGTCAAAAAGCCCTCAGGTGAAGAAGCCATTCATTAAAAGTTCAGAAATCTAAATTACACTAATGACCCAACTCCATCTGATAGTCAGATAAAAAAGCACAGTTCTGAGCCATCCTGGTTTTTGTCTTCACAGCACTTTGCTGCAATGATTGTTATTGTAAGGTCCTGAATGAACTTCCATGGAAAGTGTTTCAAAGCATCTGGAAGCATGTGAAAACAAGACATGGCAATGTAATGTACTACTAGGTAGAAATACCAATAGAAATAATAGGGAGGAAAAGCAATGAGGATAGTCAGGAGTGTATTTTTCCAGTGTCTTCATGTTGGAGTGCTCAGTATATTTCATTACCTGACCCCCCCATTCAGTAGTGACATGGTCTGCTCTTCAAAGGGGACAGCTGGAGACTGACCTGATCCTGATGCTGCAGCCTCACTTGCTCGAGCTGCAGCCTGTGCTGCTCCTGCAGGCTCTGTCTCTCACTGTTGTGCCCCTGGCGCAGCCGCTGCTCCAGCTCCTGCAGCTCCTCCTGCTGCTGCTGCCGAAGCTGCTTCACCTTCTCCTCAAAGCACCTCTGCCGTTCCTCTTTCTCAGTCTGCAGTTTCTCCCACCTTGCTCTGTTGAGGGCTGTGGAGACAAGGCCAGAGAGTCAGGCTCTGAACTCCTGGGGAGCAGCCAGTGGCACTGAGTCTCTTTGGACAGCACTGAGCACAGTGGCTGTCACCCACTCTGGGGCTCCTGTGAATCTTGAACATAGAACAGTTCTAGCAGGAAGAGACCTTGGAGATCATCAATTCCAGCCTTTGTCCTAGCCCTAGCAACCTGCTAAATGATGCTCCCCAATGCAACATCCACCTGTCTCAAACACCTCCAGGGATGGGGACTCNGCCTGGCAGCTCTGCAGCCACTGCTCCCCAAGCCTATAGCACTGCTGGGGGTTGCTATGGCCAAGGGGCAGCACCTGGCATTTGCCCTGATTGAACTTCATGGCATTGGCCTTGGCCCAGCCATCCAGCCTATCCAGATCCCTCTGGAAAGCCTCCCTGCCCTCAAGCAGACCAACACTGCCACCCAGCTTGGTGTCATCTGCAAACTTGCTAAGGGTGCACTCCATCCTCTGGTCCAGATCACTGATGAAGATGTTAAACAGGAGTGGCCCCAGTACTGAGCCTTGTGGCACTCCACTCTTGACTGGCTGCCAGCTGGATTTCACTCCGTTGATCACAACTCTTTGGACTCGGCCATCTATCCAGTTTTTAACCCAACGAAGTGTATGCCCATCCAAGCCAAGAGCAGTTAATTTCTCAGCCATCAACAAGCTCTCATTCTGCTGCTTTCTCTGTCCCGCTTTCTCACACACACATAGACACATGCACATGGTTAAATAAAGGCACTGGCAGAGCATATGCAAGCAAAGCCCATGCAAAACTGGGATCTGGTGAAGTATAATAATAATAATAATAAAGCAGGCAACTCCATGGACCTGCAGGGTGATTGGATGTCACCTCCTGGCTAGCACTATCTTGGATTCACAAATGGAGGGTTTAGGGCTTTTGCTATGCCTTGGGTATAAGAAACAGCATGAGATAATCACTTGACACAAAGCCTTTCAACTGGGAGTACAAGATTTTTCCTACTTCCTTCTCTCAAGCCACCTTTGTGGCTAAGTCTCCACTTCCAGTAATGTGCCAGGAAGACAGGAGCTGCCTGGGCTCTTGAGGCCCATTCTGTGTTCCTGTTATGGAGGGAGTGTGACTGACCACTTGACCAGGAGAACAAAATGCATCTCATACATCCCATTTTCCAGCTGTCAGAAACTTCTCACCCCATAAACCTCTCACAAGAGGTCCTTGATGGAGCTCTTGAAGCCATTAATGCACACTTGCTTAAAATGTTTTTAAATTCAAACCACTATCATGTGTGCTTCATAGAATCAGAGAGCACAAAAGAAAAGCTGGTACTGAAGGCAATAATGTGAAATTTTTACTCTTGTGAGCTAATTCAGTGATGATGTCTCTGAATTCACAACCACTACTTTCAGGCGGTGCAACTCCAACTGCCCCATCAAGTCAAGGATATTCAGTTTATCTCCCCATGTGGCTCCTCCTCCCTGGCTCCCAGGACAGCAATGTCATGAACACTGTGTCCTTGGCCTTTTGCTTTGCTAAAGAACAACTGCAATCAATCCAGATACTGAAGACCTGATGCAAGCTGAACAAGGTCAGACAGACTGCATTTAGGGAGCAAGTCTGCTCACTTGGAAAGATCTAAAAGGGAAGAAGCTGTTAAACTCATCATGATCATATCTTTCAGAACAACACTTGAGAAGAAGAACTGTGTTTTTAATGGCACTGCTAGACCTTCTTTTGGATTTAGACCTATAGGTGGTTTAGAAAAATGAGCACCTTTTGAATATACCATCTGGATTAGCCAGGCATCCTTCCTTTGCCTTTCAAAATGCATGTGCCATCCACAAATCTGCATGGCATTGTAAATCAGTGAGCTGGAAGCATCTGTCTCCCTGGGGAGACAACTTCTGAATGTTTCAAAAATGTATTTATCCTATGACCATATAATTTGCTCAACATCTGACAAAACCCCTCTGTTTTCCTCACCCTTTCTACTACAGCATCAGATTGTGCTCATCTTTGTCAGGATAGCAACAATTTGTCAAAGTCACCTACTGCTGTGACCACAGCTCATGTTAGGTGCAGCCATGCAAAGTGGTTTGGGCACTGAAGCTAACCATCCCCTTCCCCACACAGTTATTTTTCACATTGTTTACAGCTCTGCTTCCACACTTACAGGACACCAACATCCAGCCTTGCTCTGTATGTCCAGACACATGTCACTACTGGGGTCCTATTCTGATCCTAATGTTTTCTGGAACACTAAGAGGGACTTTGTGTCCCTTTCAAGCTCTTTGGTCCTTAAAGAAAGGGAGAAAGTGCTTCTGAACCAGTGAACTTAGCATCACCCCAGGGGCACATAGAAAGCTTTCTCACCTGCCTCATATCCAAAGAGGAACATTGCTCTTATATGGTCATTATATGGTCATTAGCTGAAATGTCCTGTCTCCTGGCAGTTTGGATTACAGCCCTAAACCCTCTCTCTTGCTTTTTGTTTTTTTCCAGCAGGCAAAGTGATCCCAAGAGCTGGAGGACAAGAGCTAACACTTGCAGCTCTCTGTTCAGTACAATTCAAACCTACTCAAGCTTTAAATTGGAGCTGTAATGAAGCTCATCTCTCTCCAGCCTCTCTAATGAGATTACCCAGCATACAGGGAGGGCTGGGCAATGAAATGATATGCTCTAACCAAAAGGAAGTCCATCTGAAACATTCTGTGACCTGAAACACAAAACTATTAGCATCTTGCAAATCAAACCCAATGCAGGTACAAAATGGAGGGAAGAGAAAAGCAGAGAAAGTGTCAGCCTAGGACATTCCCCAGACACCCAAAACTGCTCTTGAGGTCAGAAAATGAGGCCATTGCCCAGGAAAATTGCCCTATATTGGATATCAAACACCTCTAACAAGAAAATGTGATCCTTACCACAGTCTCCCAGAGAGAGGCAAACGAGGTCTTGGACTGAGATGGTGAGGGAAGACTGAATCTCTGCTTAGACAGAAGTTTGGGCCTGGCTTTACTGAGGAGGAGTAGAAGGCAACACCAGTGCAGCCCAGAACAAGGTGTGTGGCTCCCTTACCTGCCTGCAGAGCAGTGTGGGAGAGCATGCCTTGCTGGAGCCAGCGTTTAACCTGCTGCAGCTTCAGCAGGTGGTTCTAGTGAACCAGGCTAAAGTGCCTCCAGGCAGGGACATCCCCAACTAGGTTGCCCAGAGCCCTGACAAGCCTCACCTTGAATGCCTCCAGGGATGGGAACTCAACCACCTCCCTGGGCAACCTGGTCCAGTGTTCCACCACCCTCGTGGGGAGGAACTTCTTTCTAATGTCCAGTTTAAATCTACTCTTCTCCAATTTAAAACCATTGCCCCCTTGTCCTTTCACTGCAGGCCTTTGCAAACAGGCCCTCTGCAGCCTTCTTGGAAGTTCCCTTTAGGTACTAGAAGGTCACTAGTAGGTCCCCCTGAAGCCTTCTCTTCTCCAGGCTGAACAATCCCAGCTCCCTCAGCCTGTCCTCAGAGCAGAGGTGTTCCACCCCTGAGCATTCTCGTGGCCTCCTCTGCACCTGCTCCATCAGCTCCATGTCCTTTCTGTATTGAGGGCTCCAGAACTGAACACAGTATTCCAGAGGAGGTCTCACCATAGCAGAGTAAAGAGAGGATCTGCAGTTCTATTCACCTCCCAGGGATTTGACCTGAGCCTCCCTTTGCAAACCAAGTCACCTTCCTACCACGTGGCATAAGTTGTGCTTAATGTGTGACCCAGAAACTGGGCTCCCATATGCAGGAAAAGCAGGGACATCCCTGCTGTTCCCAGCTCCATCACTGCTTTCAACACCTTTTGGCACTCAGGGTGTCCCCTGCCCTCCCTGTTAGTGTCCTTCCTCTTCTCCATTGGCCCTGGGGAACATAAACCCAATGTTGCACCTGCTCTGGGTAGATTTAAGCCCAAAAGAGTTGAGCCTGTTGGCTGAAGCCACAGTGCCAAAACCCATCTTCTCTCTCAAGAGCTGCAATGTCTTTATACCTCCCCTGTCTAGAGCAGAAACCAAAGAGGAAAGGCAGTGAATGCAGACACACAGGGAATACACAGACCAAAATGGACATGTTACTCTTGCTGTCTTTCAACCAGGAAGACACCTTAGAGATATTAAGAAGCAAGTTCTGAAGATAGTGTCCTTGACTTCATAGCTGAACTACAAACCATGCAAATCTAAGTGAGCAATGCATTGCCAGCCCCCCTGCTCACAAGTGCCCATTCCTCACCACACTGTGCTTTCTCCTTGTCAGTGGTGGCACATAGCTTGAGAATGGAGGCTATAGATCTATAAATCTATCAATTTGTCTACTAAAGATGCTGCACAACCATCTCCAGGCTGTCTGCTGATGGACCCATCTCTACAACAAAGAGGTACAATTATGTTTTCCCACAAAGCCACAAAACTCCTTGCCACTGAGCTTCAGCAGATGCTTCATGCCATGGATGCAGGTTTCCCAGGAATATCTGCTTTTGTGTAAAGTGAGAAAATCATGTTGGTGTTACTTTACTTACCATGTTCATCCCTGATCTTTGCAAGCTCGATTCTTAATGCCTGTATTTTCACAAGAGCATTTTCTCTCTGTTTAAAGGAAAAAGAGAAAGAAATATGTGTAGTACCCAGGTTTATTCCAGATAAACAAACACTTTCACATGTTCCTTTAGTAAAGTAGATTAGATTGATTCCTCAGATCTTTTTTTTCTGGGTGGGGGAGGAGGGGTGCAGAGAAGGATTCTAATGAACACATTGGTTTTAAATCAAGCTTAGGAGCTACAACTCACTGGCTACAAATCCCTTGTATGTCTGTGACTCCATGTCCACACAGTCACGTGCACAGACCAGCACAGAATATTCTATTTACTCCTATTTGTCTAAAAAGCTATCTGTATTTTTCTCTAATTCTGTATTCAATCTGTGTACCATTTATGGTTGGCCTTGTAATTACAAGATGGTTTTATTAATTCTGTTTGAACACTCTCCTCTCTTTATGCCTACATTTCACCACCTCTAAACATAGTCAATATGCTCACCCAACCCAATTTGCAGAGCAGCTTACCATTCCAGGCATGGTGGGCATACCTACACAGACACCACTAATGGCTTGATGTTCATGCCTATTTCCAAATTTGTTTGTGGTGTTTTGTTGTTTCTAAAGAAGAAGAGCTCTTTTCCTTGGCCTGCCTCAAATCTGAATGCTTAAGGAATTACAACAAAGGAAAATGAAAACTTACTGACATCAACAATGCTAAGGTGCTGTTACTAACATGCAAGGACTTTGACAGCAGATATCTCATGAGTGCTGTGCAAAATAAACCTCAAGAAAATCTATTGGAGTTTGGTTTAGTACAATAAATCCCTACATAATGATTCCAGTATAAGGGCATTTTAAATTGGAATGCATCCTGAATCAGTTCAGGAAGAAGACAGAGGAACATATCCTGCTGGGAAGATCACCTAATGATTAGGAAAACTAGATCAGGCTACTATAAATATATCCTGGGTTGGAAAAGGTCAAGAATCTTTAAACAGCACTACAAAAAAAAAAATCATATTCAAGAGAGAAGATAGTTTAGTAGCAAATGGAATTAAAAGGAGTCATAGAAAGTAAATCTTTAGTATCAAGCAAGCAAGGCTAATAAAAATGCAGGGGACAGAAAGGATTAGTTCAGCAGCAGGAGACATAGCTGGTAGGACAGCAAATTAGTTCTATCTTACAAAAATCAAAGTGAAAAAAACCATTAATTTCAGAGCTTAGTCGTTCTCTTTATTTTTCCCTGCATCTAATTTTTAACTCTGTCAAGAGAATCACAGAATATTAGGGGTTGGAAGGGACCTAGAAAGATCATCTAGTCCAACCCCCCTGCCAGAGCAGGATCACCTAGACCAGCTCACACAGCAATGCATCTAGGCAGCTCTGCAATATCTCCAGAGAAGGAGACTCCCCAGCCTCCTGGGCAGCCTGGGCCAGTGCTCTGGCACCTGAACTGCAAACAAGTTCCTCCTCGTGTTAATACTAAACCTCCTGTGGTCCAGCTTGCTCCCATTCCCTCTTGTCCTAACATTGGATGACAATAACACAATAGCTTTCTTTTTGGTAATATCAGGAAAATGGAATCTGGAATTTAAATGAATCTTTTCTATGCTGCTCTTTTGGGGATATGATTCCCACCAGATCTGAGGGACACACTTTCTGGGAAGTTTTGCTGGAGTGATTATCTAAGCTGATACAAGAGCCTTGAGTGCCTGAGGAGATCCAGGTGATGTGGGCATCTTTGTCACTCAGTTATGGGAAGACACAGGCACAGTCTGAAAATCCCTTGTGGTCTCCTGTGGCCCCTGGTGTGATAACTGTGCCCACAGCAGAGGGAGCATTAAACTCATTGCCCATGGGAAAGTGTGGGGAGTGATACCCATGTTCCTAGAATCCTTGGATGGGTAGGATGAGCTCATTAGCCTTCTGGCAGTCATCCTAGGAGAAGGACAACTCTGATTCCAAACCCGGGCAGATGGAGCTCATTTAGCCCTGTAAGGCCTTCCAGCTAAGAGGTTAAACCTCCATCCTAAGGACTTGGCTGCCAGCATCCAAGCTTGCTAGGCCCTGGCAGATGAACCTTAGGACTAAAGGGTGGGTCCAGCTCTGTGCATGCTGTGTCTCACCTAAAAATATCCATTGCTCAGGCTCGAGGGTGCTATCTGCTATCCTCTTTTTATCAGCGCTTGGAAAAGGTGCTGAGGAGGAGCATGGATGGAGCACTCCCTGGAGCTTCGTTCACAAAGCCTAGCCATACATGGGAAGAAAGCAGGCACACAAGGCTGGACTCCTGCACACAGCCAGCTCCACAGTCTGCTGAGTAATGCACAGGAGGTTTGTGCCAGGACTGCAGAGTCCTCAGTCCTGACTGACTTGACTGCATTAGGCTCAGAATAAAATGGAGTGGTTTGGTTTGGTTTTTTGATTAGTAAAAAAGTGATGTTAAAAATAAAAATTGCAGGTAAATATAGCCTGGGATGTTAAAAAAACAGAGCCCTTCACACAGGTTCCCAAACCAACAGTGTCACAGAGATAAGGTTACTCCTTTTGGGGAATATCACTGCATCTGCCCATGCTGTCAGTTTAACTCCCTGGAATCATTTTAAGAAGTGTTCTTGACAGATTGCCAGCTCTGGTGCCCTTGAAGGAGTGTGCATAGGGAATACACTGGATACAGGACTTGCAGGTGGGAAGAAGCCACTCAACTGACCAGCTCCTACTATGTGAAACAAAAGCCATTTCAAGCAAGGGAGCTTGGGACAAACCACTGCCAGCACCTACAGAGAAGCAGAACTTGAGAGGATTGTTACTATTCTACTTAGAGGAATGAAAAGCAAGCAAAAAAAAAGGCATTTTAGAGAGAAAAAAAAAGTTATAAAATGTTGATCCTCCACAGGAAATACTACAGACTCCTTGGTTTTGCACATTATGTTTTATCTTAGATAAGGTTTGTCTTATGCTTGAGGACACTTAGCGGTGAGACCCTCTCTAAAAGTGTGGAAAATGGCCATGGAGCCAGCTTAGAAATGCTATCCCATAATTGCAGCTCCAGCATGGCCACCACCCCAGCAGGATGAGCAAGATGCTGGTGATGTTAAGAAGGGAAGTAGTGACAAAGGCTTAGGGAAGAGAGGCTGGATGCAGTTCTGGGCAACCTGATCTAGTTGAAGAAGTTCCTGTTCATTGCAGGGGAATTGGATTAGATGATCTTTAGAGGTCCTTTTCAACTCAAATTATTCTATGAAAGGCTCTGCTTTAGTTGCATGGAGCTTCAGCTAACAGCTAGACATCCTCAAGAAGCCATCATCAGGCAAACAGGTCAGAAACTTACTTTGGACCAGGAATAACTGTGGGATGGGGAGGCAAAGTTGAGGTTTGCCTTAAAGGATCTCTCCTCTGAGAACTGCAAACTACCTGAGAGATACTAATTAATTAGAAATGCTAATGAATTAAACCTCCAGGTACTTTTAACAATAGGTAAGTCATAATAGTTCCACTGCACAAATGGGTCAGATCAGAGAAGGAACATCAGAAAATTGCCCATATTTATATAGGAAGTCAGCTGCAGCTAGGAAGTAAACATGGGAGCCTGAAGTTACCTCTCCAAATCAACAAGTCTCTTCTCCTTGCCAACTGACAGGCTTGCTTATATTCTGAAGTCCAAATATATGTGCAGTATGCCCACAAACACTTCCCAGTTCTCTGTGATACCTCCAAAAATCCATGCTGCACACAGATGCTCTGTGGCATAGTTATTAAAACAGCTCTTTCAGAATGGCTTTTCTGTATCCAGTGCTTTCCAAATGCTAAAAAAGCCCTGACCTGCAAATGGTGCTTAGTCATTGTTGTGCTTTATTCAGAGTTCCCTGGCTCAAGGCTTTATATTATCATTAGAAGGAGAAACACCTACATTGGGAATCCTCTCATACCAATAAATATTTCAGATGATATTTGCAGAAGCAATAACTGAATCCCACTGCAGCTGATGTTCAAAATGATCTACAGACTTCCCTCAAAACCCACTTGCTGTTTCAATCATGCTGCTTATCAGATAATCCTCCCTCCTAATACTCTTTAGGTAAAAGTTTACAAGCACCTAGATATCCCCAAGTGACTGTACTTTAACAAGTTTTGTATTAAGACATACATTTCTTCCTAGCCTGGTTAGCAGCATATCTCAGGCTTTATTTGAACACATTATTAGATAAATGGGAGGCACTATCAGCTTTTCATTAGATAGAGCACATGAATATTTTAAAAAGTCAAACTCTAACAAAATACACTGCACAAGCATGTGTTTCTGCCAAGGTGTTTTCTGTTAAGTAAATTAAATGCATATGTTCATTCTCTCCCTCTTCTGTACACACTCAAAATCCAGGCAAATTTCCAGAAGAGTAGTGAAAAGCTCTGTGTTAGAAATGTCCCACAACTTCTCTCACACATGCTACCTGTAGGAGAATGGTACCTCTGCACTGACATTCATTACCCATTTCTGTTCCTGGGAAATTGCCTGATTCAGATTCACCCTGACAGAAGAAAACATGCAGTTTTTCACTTCTCCTAGACTGGAGGATCAATCCTCTGTCAGAGAGGAGCATCATTAGAGTTGGAAGGGACCCATGAGGATAATCAGCCCACTTCCTGTCTCTGCACAGGACAACACCCCTCTCCCTGCAAAAGAAAAGAAGTCACAGCAGGAGTTTTAGGACACCTAGAGATTGAACAATCTCTCTTCAAACGTTAAGACTCTGCGCAAGTTTTCTTTATAACTTGTACCCCACATTAAAACTGTATGAAAAGCACAGCAAGAACTCAAGCTGGAAGTTGCTACAAGAGACACCAGTGGTCCCTCCTCGTTTCCCCAAAATCCAGCCCTTCCATTTAGCCTGCAGGACGCTATTATGTAAGGCACTGCAGTGCATGTGAAGGCGATGGTTAGACTTGTCCCTGGTGAAGGAGAGTTCAGGATGCTGTAAATCAAGAGGAGCATCTCTCCCCTCTCCACCACCCACACCAGCCAGAAGCAGTGCGCAGGCTCAATCCCGGTAAGGGCTACCCTGCCTGCCCTTCCCCGAAAGAAGAAAAGCAAAAGTACCGTCTCGTCCTTGCACTGAAAGCGGGATAAATCCCTGGAGCAGGATTTGCCCATCCTGGCAGGACAGCGACCAGCTTTGCCTTGGGGACAGCGGGCGGACACCTTATGGTTCAGGGCAGGTGTCCTCCCACGCCAGCGCCGGGCGCCGTCCCCTTCGGCTACCGAATGCCTCCGGGGCTTTGCCGTGCGGCAGCGGGAAAGGTAAGGGAGGGAGAGAGGCTGCTCAACAGCTGCGGAGCGGCAAAGCAGTTAGTTACCGGCTTCTCCTCGCGCTCCCCTTCCTATCCGCAAACGGCTGCTCGCAGCTTAGAATCACAGAATCATTCAGGTTCGAAAAGACGTTTGGGATCCTCGAGTCCAACCGTTAACGCTACTCTACAAAGTTCACCCCTAAACCATATCTCCCAGCACCACATCTAAACGACTGTTAAAAACGTTCAGGGATGGTGACTCAACCACCTTCCTGGGCAGCCTAGCCCAGTGTCTGACCACTTTTTCTGGGAAATTGTTTTCCTAATGTCCAGTCTAAACCTACCCTGTTGCAGCCTGAAGCTATTCCCTCTTGTTCTATCGCTAATCAACCTGTGAGAGCAGCACCGACCTCTCTACAATGTCCTTTCCGGTAGTTGTAGATAGCGATGAGGCTTGCTCAGGTCTCTCCTGAAACAGCGAGTTCGATCGCTCTGGCTGGAAAGCGCTTGCCCAGAGCAGGGCACGTCGTCCAGCAGCGCCATAGGGGCGAGGGACACCAGGGAAAGCCTAGGAAACTTGGCAGAGAAAGCCCCAAGGGCGCCGAGATCCTCTCCGCGGGAGGCGGCTCTGGCTGATGCGCATCTTCCCGCCGCATTCCCAGATGCTGATCCCCGGTAGTCCCCAGAACCACTAGGATAGTGCCATTAACGTTAACGTCTTGCCCGCACCGGTCCAAATTCACCCCAGGGCGTGAAATTGGCAGTTGCAGCTGCGATGCCTCAGGACGGCGGCTCTGCCTCGCCGGAGTCCTCCCCGGCTGCCATTCGAGATCTGCGGCTGGGCACAACTGCTCCGCCGCAAGCGGATCGCTGCGCGTCCCCTGCCCCGGGGCGGGACGGGGGGACGGGGACCCGCTCCCAGGGGTGTCCCTCCGCTCCCAGGGGTGTCCTCCTGTCTCTCCAGCCGCTCTCACCTCTCAAGAAGGACTTTTCCTGCAGGCATTTATCTGAATCCCGAGGAAGATCACCGCCCTCTGGATATCAGCCACTACTTGTGATTGCAGAAGTACAGACCTCTGCAGTGCACCTGGAGACTTTTGTAACCCTCCAGGGCTCAGGCACTTTCTTGGCCATGTATACATATGTACATACACCACATAAACTAACTCCACATCTTAACCTGTATATATACATCTATGCAGTGTACATGCCTGGACTGTACATGTATGCCCACTGAGAATACATTGCTTTGGTTGGATTCTGGGCACGGAGCTGCAGGAGCCTCACCTCTCCTGGGCTGCTGCCTCTGGCATGATATATCTTCCTCTAACAGCTTATATTGAAGATAATGCTGAAAAGAGGCAAAAAACAGTTCAATGACTTACACCCAAGGTGGTATATGTGCTGCAAATGACTACACTGTTTAAACCTATAAAGCATTGTTTTCCTGAAAGTCAAATCACTACCAGACATACAGAAAAACTAAGTTGCCCTTAGTGCTGAACAGTGTGGTAAAATGCAGGCACCTTTAGCCTTTGGAACAATTTTGGTATTGACAGATTGAAGCTATAGCTCCAAGAAACCTTGCCCAGATCCATACTGGGTTTCACAGAATCATTAAGGTTGGAAGAGATCTCTAAGGTCATCAAGTACAACCATCTACCTATCGCTATTATGCCACTAAACCATGTCACTAAGTACCACAGCTATGCCTTTTTTGAACACCCCTAGGGATGGTGACCCCACCACTGCCCTGGGCAGCCTGGGCCAATGCCTAGCAACTGTTTCTGGGAAGAATTTTTTCCTAAGTAATGCTAAGGTCTGTGCCTCTCTGGATAGGCAATTTTGCTGAGACCAACAGGGCCTGGAAGAATCTCTGCTGTTGATTAAAAACCACCCTACATTTAAGTTGTACCTGTTTCCTTACTGGAAACAGAAAATACAGCTAAGTTCCACAGAGAGAGGTGTTCCTTATCTACAGGATTGGCAACACGGATAAGATGATAAAGGCTGTTAAAAGTAGATTTTAAAACATCAAAACAGTGGCACTCGACAAGTTACTTAACAGAGTATGTTTTACAAGGTACTGAGTCCTCCAATTTTTATTGACTTCAGTGGAAACACAATGTGGTTAGCACCTCACAGGGTAAAGCTCCTGGGTAATTAAAGCCTGAGGAGGACATCTGTATTTTCTTAGATGTCCCAAGGGAGTTGCTTAGTCTATAAACTACCTGTTCTAATGATTAAGAGGTACCATGGGCAGTAATTTTTCCCTACAGTGATAGAATCAATGTTTTCCTCCATGACAGGCATAATAGAATCCTATTTACTGTCCAAGCAATTCCAGTATTTTACATCAATCTGAACTAAACTGGGAGCAGTAGGGTTTAATTACCCCTTTTTATAATTTATTAAGGTCCCCAAACAGAACACATTATCTTATTTAACTCTATAATGTATCAGCGCATAAACTCAGTTATATGGCAGATAAAGAATAAACATTATAACAATAAACAATAAATCATTTCATTGGGGTTTAAACATATATTATAACATATATAAGCAGTTTTGGATTCTGAGGCATTAGTATTTGATGTCTCCCTATTTTTTTGGCAGTTGGCTATGCTTCCAAGGACAGATATTGTGCTATCCCTGGATCTTCACACTGATGGTCTGCAAAGGTTTGACAAATGTGAAGATGGAGATCTGTGAAGACAAGAGAATAAAAACCAGAGCCAAAGTCTTAGGAAAGCTCTGGGAGATAAAGGTAGTAACACTGTACTACTGTGTGTGTTTCACTGAGCAGGAGAATCCTTAAGTGAACTGCATCATCTTTTATGAAAGACTGAAAATGTTTGCTGAGAGGCATAGCATGCAAAGTATGTCAGGCATTTAACTGAAGCTGGATAGATAACAGTCTGAGGACAAGAGCTACACAAGAGACTGTACAGGGAACTTCAAGGGACACAGCTGTTTGCAAGAGGACTGCCAGCTCTGGGAATGAGTGGATAGGACAATATCCGTGGCTAGGACAATAAACATAGGAAACTATGAAAAGCTGAAGATAGTGGTTAGAAAACAAGATGTATCAGGATCAAGAAGATTGAAGACAACACCACAGGGATATGGAGAGAGATAATGGGAAGAGAAGGCTGAGGTGGGGCATACTACAAGTTGAAAAACTGCTTCATCTGGTAAAGAAATCAAAGCATGGATTCAAAGAAGAGATGAAACAGAGGAGAAAGGAAAAACTGTTCTGAAGATGGTGTTTCAGAGAACAAAGGCCTAAGCACTGGAGAAGGGAGACGAGGAGCAGGAGACTGCAGGAATGAGGAGATAAGGAGAGAGGTGAAGGTCAGATTCAGATGACCTGGTGCATAACAGAGACACCACAACTTCTGTGCTATCTCAGCTCTAGAGGGTGACTGACAAGTTAGGCTAGAAGCAAGAGCCACCTTTTGGCATTCTCTCCCATCAACAGCAAGAGGTGACTGTGACACTGACATTAAGTATCTCCAAGCATGACGTGAGGAGAAGCCTTGTCATGTAGCACTCAATCTACACAACATACTCCTTTTTTTGTCTCCCCAAACAGAATTCTCTATACTACATCTACCAAGGTCCTTTTACTCAGCATTCTAAGCAATAGAAGTTGATAGGGCTAGGACAAAGGCTGGACTTGATGATCTCCAAGGTCTCTTCCTGGGCAACCTGATGTTGGGGATGTCCCTGCCCACTGCAGGGGGGTTGGACTAGATGACCTCCAGAGCTCCCTTCCAACCCAAACCATTCTATGATTCTATGTTCCAAGAGAAAGATACTCAGCTGCTTTAAGGTTTCTACTCCTACAGCACCTTACCTTCTCTCTGCCTATATTTTAGCACCCACAGCAAATAAGCAGGGGGCCTGCAGAAGGCAATTCCTTTCAATTAAACCCTGGTCCATTCCTTTGGGAGACTGACCATGTGTAAATGTCCTGTGGGTCCCATAGCAGCCACATTATGGAGCCTTCATTGGAATGCTTGCAAGTAAAGGAGCACTTCCCAAGTCCTACTGCTCTGTTTTTCTCTAACCCCTATTCCCCAATACCAAATCTTGTTCATTTCTACTTAAGAAGCAGCTCAGAAAGTCCTAAATGATGACAAAGCTTCTTTCTAATTTCTTCCTCTGATGTAAACAAAGTGTTTTTTCTGGCAATAAAATGTCTTTGATTCATATCCCTAAACTGTCAGGGCCTGATGAGTCCAAAACTGATATTTTTCCAGGATACAGAATGAAAAGATTGAGTTGTTCTGACTGTTTTGGCCTCCAGCAGGAGCAAGAGCAAAGAAAAGACTGAACTTGCTAAACCTAGGAAACCTAGCCAAGCAATAATAACGATGAGGGAGGAGTGCCACTCTTCTAAGGACTATTCTTGGGCCAAATTCTACCACATTTTGCAGCTGTTGGGAAAGCAGTCCCTCTGAAAGCCAATCTTTCTGATGAGTGCTGGCTTCTTAGCATTGTGCCACCATCAGGCACAAACAATAGATATATTGCTCCTAAACTCCTTCTCAGAGACAGTTGTGAAAACAGACCATTTTCAGCTCAGCCTGAGATAAGCATTTGGAATGTTAGCTCAAATTACTGTTTTGGAGGCAATGGGAAGTGCCAAACAACTTATAACCAGTGTGATTCATTTTGCCTCTAACACAAGAGGTCATTAGCATCTGGACAGGGTATTTACATTACCCTGGGTGGCATATTGTTCATTTGCAGGACAGAAACATTACTCTGAAAAATACACACAAGTACACACGGATCCCAGTTAGTTGAAGGGGGGGGAAAGTTTTCCTTGTCCACCCTAGATTTTGCTAATTTGCAGTTTCAGAGGCAGAACTTGCTAACTAATCTCAGTTTTTCAGCTGTTTGGGCATGCTGTGCTGGCAGGAAGGGATTAGCCCAGTTTCCAGAGCCTCAGTGCAGTTTGGACAGGACAGTCCTCAGCACAAACACATCTACTCTCAGACTACTACAGATACTAAAGTGGATTTTTTTTTCCTCCCTATTTATGTCCACAAGGATTTACCCTCCAGAATTTGTCACTTTGGGCTGCTCTCCTTTAGATGGCACTCTTACCACTTCCAAGAGGGATTGCTGCTGGCCACTTAGCTGAACAGGGCTGAAACTGGGCCAGGACTGGCATTGTTTTTGGGCTAACATGCCAGGTCAGGACAGGAGTGACTCAAGTCAGGGGCTCTAAAAAGCCTTTCTGGTCTCCTTCTCACTGGATCACTCCAGCTCCTGCCAGTCAGCTGTTCACTGTGGAGTCTCCCTCCCAGCACAAAGGGTTATATTGACATGATGAACATCCAGCACTACGGAAAAACATAATTATCTTCTTTTCAGGAGAAGTTTGAAGCAGTTCCCAAAGTCAACAGGAGTCAGGCATGTGTATCTGAAGGCTTTAACTAATGAATCTGCTAATTAAATAATAATCAGAAGTCCTGCTGTCCACAGGCATTGCAATCATTCATTTTCATAACTAGCTAAATGCCTATGTCAGAAGGACTGCTTTAGACTTCTTTTATCCACTACCTCAGTCATCACCTGCTTCAAATGCCTCACTGTTATCCCAGGATAGCAAATTGGTGTCATTTAATGAGCCTGTGCCATGGTGTGCACTCTTTGATGCCTAGTAAGTGAATCTTGGCTATTCAGAGCATTTTCAACTGAGAAGGGATGATTCCAGGTTACAATCTAGCAGTGGTCTGGAACAGGCAGAAAACAAACCCAACCAAATGCAAAGAAAATGGTTATGCAACATTAAGGTAGCTACAGCAAGAGCTTCAAATTGGAAAGCACTCCAAGAAACTGCCAGAGTGAGCAAACATTCTTTACTAGGTGTGACACACTTTCTTCAGCTAATTGTGTCTGTTGGGCTACTTGCATTGATGCTTTGCCCAGCTTTGGAGAGAGAACAGAAACATTGTGAGGAAGCCAAGAGAGCTATGGGCATAGGGTGACTCCTACCTGTGTGTAAGACACTGGTCCTTTGGTTGCTCTTAAGACTCAGTCCAGTCCTAGCTGCCTGGGAGCACATTTTCTAACAGAATTCAGCTTCAGTTCAGAGAAAAATCTCTATTTTGGGCATTATCTTGGTGTAGTGTAAGAAGAGAGAGAGAAAGACATAGTAAAATTAGGCTGTGGGTGACTATCAGGCAGGATTGGTCCCTCTGCTTAGCAGATTAAACTGCCAGTTGGACAAATCAACCCCAAACTGCTCTGGAATAAGGCCCCACCTTGTTCCTGAATAAGTATTATTCCCTTGTCAAATTGCAGCTCTACTCACACTTCAACCACTTGGCCTGCAGGCTTCTCAGAAACAAACACAGACAGTTATTATTATTTTTATAATGGGAAAAGTTTCTTTTTCCCATGCTGCCCTAACTCAAAGCTAGCCAATGTAATTCTGCTCAAGCTTTCAAACAATAATGCCATCTCAGAAAATGTCTACAGATTGTATTTCCACATGACAATCAAACCCTTGTGTCTCTATTGGAAGACAACTGAGTGCCTGGTAACACAAGGAGGTGAGCAGGTCCAGATCATCCCACTACACAGAATCATTAAGGTTGGAAGAGACCTCTAAGATCATCATGTCCAACCATTTACCTATCACTACCATGCCACTAAACCATGTCCCTAAGTAGCACCTCTATATCTTTCTTAAACACCTCCAGGGATGGTGACTCCACCTCCCCTCTGGCAACCTGTGTCAATGCCTAACAACTCCTTCAGTGAAGAATTCTTTCCTAATATCCAATCTAAACCTCTCCTGGTGCAACTCGAGGCCATTTCCTCTTGTCTTGTATGCTTCTCAACTCAGGCATTGAATTGCAGCAGCCTTAGGGCCTCCCTGGAGGCTTCCATCCAGACAGGAAAGTACCTTAAGCAGAAATGTAGATCTTTGGGGTTGTAAATAGTCTGCTGGAATTGCTCACCTGCCTCTATTCACCCAAAATAGAGTTTCTGCCTGGAAGGTTGGTCCAGTGTCCCACACTGCACTGAATGGTGCTGTGCAGATACAGACACTCCAGAGCAACCAGGCGAGCACAGAAGGGACTGACAATCAGGCTGAACACAACTAAGGGAGCCTAGCAGTGGATCTGAAAAGCATCTGTATCTAATCATATCCAAGCCTGAGGGCACTTAAATTCCACATGTATATTATTTTTCTTACCCCCAAGGCCTCCAGGAACCCTGAGAATTATTACTGCAACCCCCTAGCTGGTCTGATAGTGCAGAGGAGCTGGGGACAGGAGGTACAGCTATGCCTGCTCAGGACTTGGAGAGGCTTTTATTAGATAAAGTGCCCTGAGGTGTTGAGTCAAGGAGGCATTCTCAGGACTAATCTAACATGCACCAATGGGATGAGAATCATCTGAAAGCTCAGCTGCAGCAGCTGTCCTCATTTAAAACCTATCCAGAGGAGACCAAGGAGATAATGCCCAAGCTTCCAGATTTCCTTCAGCAAATTGTGAATGAGGCATGAGATGAAAAAATCTCTCCCCAGTGGACAACACACAGACAAAGCTGAGCAGACACTGCTCTGCCCTTTTTTGTTTCCCTCTGCTTTAATCAAGAACACTCCCCAGTTAGCTCAGTGAGGCTCCCTCCCAGCAAGATCAGGCCCTACTGAGGGAAAAGTGTGAACCACAGTATTTGTTCAAAGGTAACTTTCCCAATAACATAAACCAATAATTGAATAAAGTATTTCAGAATTTCTAAAGACTGTTTGAATTTGTTTTGGTGATTAGTTTTCTTTCTCCCATTTAATACTGAAAGTTTCTTCTTGTCTCCTCCAAAAGCAGACAAACAGACACTCGAGGATATTATCCAAATCTTGGGTGAGCACCTGCCTGTTTTACAAAGTAGTTGGGACATCAGCATAATTTGGGATGGTACAAAACACATGGGCAATAGGGCAAGCAGTTCTGGATCTCAGAGCCCAGATAGATTTCCTAGGTCACTAAAGGGCTTTTGAAACAATCAATAGCTGCAAGTCCTTCATGGCCACTGTGGTCATCATTTAAACTTTACTCAGTTTGTCTCAGATGTGGTGAATAAATAAGCTTCTCTAATTATTGACAATGTTTTCTTTCTGTTCTCTATATCTGCTGAATGTAATCTCCTAAATGCTGAGCTATTGTTATTCTAACATCTGCAGGAACTGGCACCTCTGTAGCAGGGGCACTTTGCCTGATCTGAGGTGAAGAGGAATGGTAGATAAGTACTGGCAGAAAGCAAATCTTTTCCTTCAGCCAGCACTTTTGGTTGACTAGATGAATGGACTGTTCTTACATTTGTTCTCAAGTATCCAAATCTCAGTTACAATTTCCCTTCCAGCTGTAGAGGACTGGAACTTCTAAGTCTCTGCATCTGCCTCACACCTAAAAACATCCTGAAACCCCTTTGTGCTTGTGACAAATTCTCCAGCCACAATTCCTCCTCTTCCATGTCCCTGAACTTTGATTTTTCAAATACATGGCATCAACTAATAATTTCCTCCTCGTAATAAACATTGCAAAGAAATGACATGCTTTGGTCCCAAGAACAAAGTTTCAATGGCTGTGGAATAAGTTTGGGCAAGTGAGTGGTGTTAAGGCAAAACATCTTTCCGATAGCAAAAACTATTCATTGCACTTACCTGCCTGAAAAAGTGCTGTGTTGTTATAGCAAAGACATCGAAGCCACAGCTGGTCCTTTTCAGTTCTTCCTGAATATTCCTTAGTTTATGGGACTGTTCATCACACTTCTCCTTCAGTCTCTGAATAAACTGCTTTTCAGCATCTCGACTCTCTCCTGGTTTGGGAGAGAACCCATTCCTTGGGGTGGATGGCCTTTGCTTGGGATGTCCTACACCAGAGAGAAGAAAAGACTATCAGGGTCACTTCATATGTGGACATGACTTCTATTTGTAAGGCTTTGGACTCAGCCAAAGCAGCTCATGCTGTGACTGCAAAGAGCCACAAGTGCCAAAGAGCCTCTGAAACATTTTATGCTCTTGGCTTGCATGTGCACAGAGGTTTCACATGTCAAGACTAACTTCATGATGTTGCAAGACCTAAAACAATACAGGATGTTAGAGAGGACTTTCTGCCACTGAGAGAGTTCAAGCAGCACAGCTATTGCCCTCTATCCATTATCAGGTCAGTTAAAGCCTAGACACCTTTTTGTGCAGGAATGAGACTTTCTTACAGGTTCTTTCATGAAACTCAAAAGCAACAGCCATAAATATCTGTCTTTTTAGTGTAAAAATCTCAGGCTGTTTAGGCAGCATGGTGATGTTACAACAGAAGGCATAGGGAGAAGTGTGGAGGAAGTCCTTGAAATCAGTCCAGTTTTAATTAAAAGAGAAACCCATCAAGTTGTTTTGTCTCATAGCTTTCTGGGTTTCCTGTTCACTGGAACATTTGAAGTGCACAGATCTCTGTTGTCCTTGTCAGTATTATAAGCTGTCCTTGTCCATTAAACTGTGCTATTCTCCTCAGGGATAAAGCTGAATTTCTTGGTCCATTTTGGTCTGAAAAGGAGCTTGCTAAGCTTATTCTGCCATTGATGTTTCTCTTCTGTTGTGCTGCACAAAACAGGGTATATATTAATGATGCTGCCCCTGATCCTGACTGGCCTTTTTGCTGATGGGGGGACCAAGGGGGAAAGACCTAGTGTATGCTGAAATCACTGCTCCCCTTTGATCCACTTCAAAACTCTCCGTTCTTTTTTATCTGCTTGAGTGTTTGAACTGAGGAGACATAACAACTAGATACTCATAATTAACACAGTCCACAAGGACTTAGATGGAGAATGCAACTTACTTGCCTTGTAACTGTGGAATTGCCAACATTTTGGTAAGGAAAGTGAGGAAATTACTTTGAAAGGATTGATAACAAGCAATCTGTAGAGTGACAGATGTCAGAAACAGATGGCACTGTCCTGCAGTGGAGTGGAAGGAGAGCACCTGCATCTATGTTCACCTGCTCCTGCACACAGATTTCAGCAATGGTACTGCATCAATAGCTAAAACTGAGATCCCTACAAGATCCTGCATCTCAAAACTCCCTTGCAAATATTCAGGAGGACTGATCCAACTTCTAAAGATCAAATTCAAGGCTAAAAGATAGATATATAGATATATATATATAATGAAAAATCACTGCTAATTAAAAGGAACTGCATGTGAGGAGGCAGTAACAGAGAGAAAACAACCTAGAAATGGCACTCAGAAATTGTGGAGCCTGCTCCATGGCCTCATGTAGCTGTGTGGAGTTACCTGGGGACACATCTGCTCTCCTATCACCCAGTGTAAATGCCATAAGAGTTTGTGATCCTGTTGGTGGAAAGGCTGTGCTACTGTCCCTTAGCCCCAGCTACACTCACTTCTTGTCCTATTCAATGGCTGCTTTGTTTTATGAAATGGTTAAATAGGTGAAAAGATTGTTTGTATTGCTTTGCTGTTATTTCAAAGACTGCTGAAAGCTACACTAAAAAAAAAAAATAAAGGAAGATAAGGTTTATTTTCTTATTTGATCCTCGGAGTGATTTTAGGTTACCATAATTTCAGACAACCAAGCTTAAGAAATCCTGTATCAGTCTGGTGGACTTGAGACAATATAAATACACAGTACAAATATGCCTGTGCTTCATTTTCCTTTCTAATTGTAATGGAAGCAATCAGCTGTGCTGTAACATGCTGCTAGAGCCACAATCAGTGCTGGAGCTTAAACTGGACTCCCACTGGTGAGCTGCTGGTCTGGCATTCTCTGCAACAAACTTTTCTTTGGATCTCTCTTGGTGATCTCACTGGGGGCAAAGTAGCCTGAAAATTACATAATTCAGAGCACAGTGTTAAGTTCATCTTTTTATCCTAGCAAGAAGAAGAATTCTGAATCCTGTTGGTGCATGAAAGATTAAATTTAACCTTCCATTTTCCTGGTTTTGTTTGTTGGGAAGGAGAGGAATGGGGTTTGAGTTTAGTAAACATGAAGAGACATTTGGTGCAAGTTATAGGAATCAAACAGCTGCTCTACGTCTTTTATACTTTACCATCAAATGAAGAAACATGGGGTTCTACCTCCCATAATTATAACTCGAGTATCATATAGCTCTAGAGATGACATTTACATTATTTAAGTAGAGTCTGGCAAATGGGGTAACAAGCTAGAAGACAAACCACAAGCACAATGAAATCAGAGGGACCATACCCACTCATTTCAGAAGCATTCAGATCAGCCAAAGGCCTGCCTTACAAAAGCTTTTAGATACCTTCCACAATTATTAATGTGCACTTTATAGACATCAATAGAAATAAGTTCTCTTCATTTTGGTAAATAAACAAGACTATTCTTTAGAAATGCTAAACCCATGTGTTTGTGCCCAATAGGGGTAAGCTGACAATGCTCCAGTAGCACTCCAAAGGTTATTTATACAGATAATCCCTTTTCCAATTATGCATAGAAATAGCCCAGAAAATTCAGTGCCTCTGCACACTTTTATTTCACTGTAACTATGTGTTCTCTTTTTATGCAAGAAAATTGGACTGATAAAAACCCCCCACAACATTCTTGTGCCCTGCAACATGTAATAGCAACAACTCTTTGTTTTGAAGGAGAGATGATTGCACTGCTGTAACAAAGAAAACAAAAGTCTATTCAGCTCATGCCTTGGTATGATAAAGCCTGCTATACTCACAGCCAGCTTAATGATCCTTGGACACAATCAATCCTCACTTAACAAGAGTAGCTCTCAGATGTTAGTGTGTTAACAAGAGATGCAAACTCCACAAGCCTATATCTTCCCTGAAATACTGCTTTTAGCTTCATAAATACCTGGTGAATGGAGCTTGGTGGCTGCTACTGCTGATCTCTTAGGGGATGAGCTAGCTGGTCTGTTAGCATCCTGATCCTTTTGTACTTCTTTCTTTAGACCTGTTTTAGGGGGGAAAAAAAGTAATTAGAGAGAAAGCTGGTTTGTAATTCTGTTTGCAATTGTGCAGAGCTATGTCACCAAGATACATATCAGAATGGCAAAATATAAGCATTTCACCAATATTCATCCTGGGCTTTGCACAGAATGATGCTACACAGGGAAAAGGAAGGATTTAAGGTAAATGTTTGGCATAAAGGAAAAACAATGTTTGCCTTAGTAATTTTCACTTCTTTTGGAAGTATGTTTATGGATATATTGTAGGAAAAAGGCCTACAGACTCTGCAGCATCTGAGGCAGGAAAACAATACCCTGTTTTCTTGGTGGGGCTTAAAGACAGTGGCAGTCCAAAAGCTAACACTGTCTTCCATTGTGCTTAACACAAACATGATCTGATTATATCCATAGGGAGAAAAGTGGTAATTTTATATGGGGATCATCATCTTCAGGGTTGCTTACTGGACTCCTCAGGAGGTATAATCTGCAAGACACGATTCTTTCTATGCTGTCTTTTCTCCTCCAGAGTGATCCTGCGTGCCTGCTCCAAACCATGGGCGGCATTCAAACTAGTGTGTGTGCAGAGCTGCTGAGTGGAGGCCAGAGGAGAGCAGTTCAGGGGAGCAATATGGCCAAGGCTGAGCTGTTGGTTCAGGGACTCCTTGCATCTCCTCTTCGGGGCTCCTCTCTTGCCACAGCCAGGGGCAAGTTGCCCAGAGAGCATGAGCTTAGGCAGGCAGGAGTTCTTCATCCTGGAGCCGTGAGCTNAGCCTGAAGCAGGCTGTGAGCAAAGGTGCAAATAGGTATCTTGGCAAGGACACAACAGTGGGATTAATAACAAGGAAGGAAAATGAGGATAACAGCCTTCTTTCAGTTTATAAGATTAGAAGAGCTCCTAAGGTCTGGTAGGGGCAGCAACACAGCAAGCAGGGAAGTGAGGAAGGGCTGCGAGGCCAGAGAAGAGCCAGTGCACAGCAAAGCCCTGCTGGGGAGAAGGAAACATGGAGCTAGAGATTATTCCTCATAAGTAAAAGTGTCCTGGAGGCCTCTCAGTGACTCTCCTGAGGAGAGAGGGGTTTAGGAAGCACACAGCAGGCAAAAGAAAGGACAGTCCACAGGAACACACAGTTACCATTCTGCTGAGCTCATCACCCACAGGGAGGTGTTAGGAGAAGAGCCATATCCCTGGCATCAGACCTCAAATATCAACTTGTGCTGAATGTTGGTTTTTTTAAATGAGATTTGTTCTTTCTCTTCTCTTTCGAAACAACAGCTGCCAGAGAAACATTCAGAAAACATGGGGATTTCAAGAGAAGTTCCCACAGGGAAAAATTCAGTTTGAAATGACATGAATTTGGGCTCTGAATCTGTCATTCCACAGAAATCTAGAATTTCAGGTTTGAAAAGATCTGTAGGAGAGCATTGGCATGATGATCAGCATAATGTTCTACCCCAGGAGGTGACACAGGTTGGTCTTTTTTACCTCAGACTGTACTAGAAGTAACTCAAAAGGTTATAATGTACATAAAAATTGGATGGTCCACCATAACTCAGGAAACAAGACAAACACTTCAATCATTATTAGAGGCCTCAGATAATACTTTAACTGTCAAAAGGAGTTGGATGTACAATAAGATAATAAAAAATAATATACAATACAATTCTAAAAGGAAATTAAGTGCTGCAAGTGTATATTTCTTGAACCTGTACATTGTTTAAATTTTGTTCCAAGTTAGAATTAATATACATTTAAAAGGTCAAACTTGGAACAAAATTGATTTCAAACTGTTATTTTCCAGAGTCTGGAAATATGGAACTCCAGTTAGCTGTGTGCTAAATGCCTGCACATTAGCTTTGTTCCTAAAAATGTAACCAAAGCTCTGAGCTCTGTGTAATCCAAAGTCTTAGCACTGAGCTTCCCAGCAAAAGACTCATGGCAGAGTGGAGACAACCCCTAAATTCCAGGAACAGCTTCCAAGGTTCTGTCAATCCTCTCCACTACAGGATCTCATGGAGTGAGAAGTTGTCTTCCTAGTAGCCAGGAATCATAGCCACAAACTACTAATTCTATAGGAATTTACATTCCATTTGAGGTTACAAATCTCCCAACATTTCCTCTCTTTTAAAAGCAATCCTTGTATACAGAAATGGGTGCTTCAGGCTGTAAGGTAAGAGTGAGCATAAAGCTTGGGATTTCTACTAGTGTGCATCCAGTGCACAGTTCTTGAAAGGTATTTACATTTCCTAATTAACACACATAGCCTGCTTCAAACCAACCAGAAGAAACAAAGGCAAAATCATTAGAAATACAAGGCAAAACACTCTAGATGTTAAATCACTCAGCAATCACTTGGAAAAACAGCAAACAAGCCACTTCTTCATTCCTCCATCATTGCTGAATACTAGCCTAGGAAGCAAAGCAAAATACACTTTATCTGAGACATCTTCTCCAAAGCTGCTGCAGAGTCAGCACTGATATTTGCCTGTACCTTTCTGAGTCTTTAAAAGCCAGTACAGTGGGAGAGGCTTCAATTTCCTCTCACACTTTTCTCAGACTGAAAACATGCTAACAAATGATGCACTGAGTATTTCTTTCAAAACAAATCCTAACGTGCTGTAGATATCATTAACAATTCAATTGGACTGGCTGCATGCAGTTGGGTTCCAGCTGTTCTCAGGCATATTTTATCAGTTAACTAATGCAGTCTGCAAGTTGAAAAAAACAACCCCCAAGGAAGGCTTTCCAGGCACTCACAGAGAGCCACTTTGAGCTTTCCTTTGCCTTTCCCCCTGATACCACAACTAGACATGTCCTTGGTGAGTAATGACACATCCATGCATGCATTGTTTGAAACAAAAGGAGCAAAGCTGGAAATATGATGGATTCTGTAGAGTGAGCAGTCCAGTTCTCTAGAGAGACTCTGCCTCCTGTGATCTATGAGACACTGGAAGACTGTGAATAAATAAGGAGATGTAGAAGTAGAAACTGTTAATGCTTCTTCTTTTCCCTGTGTGCTTGTTTCAAATTTATAGTCAATCTGATAAGAAAAGGAGGACAAGGGCTATTTGACTAATTTGAAAGTGATTGTTTTCTTTCTGTATTTAAAAAAGAGTTGTTCATTAAAGAAAAAAATAGAAGCCTTTAATGTGGCTCTTTAGGGGACTCTTGAGATCTTAACTGATGAACATCATGGCATTACAGAAAGGTAAGTGCTGGGGCCATATTAGACAGCTGGGACAGGCTGAGGGAATATTGTCTACTAGTGGGAAACCACCTGGGTTGAGGAGATGTCATCTGTAATGAGGGGAGAGGGTGTCTACAGCCATGCTTTTAAACTATATATTTTTCCAGTACCTAAAGGGAGATTATAGGACAGAAGGGGAGAGACTTTTTAGGAGATCAGACTGTGATAGGACAAGGGGGATGGATATAAACTGAAGGAGGGGAAATTTAGATTGGAGATTAGAAGGAAGTTCTTTACCCGGAGAGTGGTTAGGCACTGGCACAGGTTGCCCAGAGAGGTTGTGGATGCTCCATCCCTGGCAGTGTTCAAGGCCAGGCTGGATGTGGCCCTGGGTGACCTGGGCTAGTGATTGGCACCCCTGCTCAGTGCGGGGAGGTTGGAACTAGATGATCTTTAGGGTCCCTTCCAACCTGGCCATTCTAGGAATCTATGATTCTATGATATGATCAATAAACACATTGACCCTGCTTGCAAGTCACAATAAGCAGCCCTAAGTCATCCATTACACCCAAACCTGAGTGTCTACATTGCCAGCACTAAGTGTGTGATAGGAGTTCACCATCATGGGTACCCTCAGATCTTCGCACTGAATGGGCAGGCAGATGGGCCAGCATTAGCAGCCCTCCAGGGCAGGGAGCATCAGCTGCTCCTTACCCTCTCAAAAGAGCCCTGCCCAAAAAGATAGATCCTTACATCCTTGCCAAGGGGAACCTGGAGTTCACTGGGTAAAGGCAGGATGAAACAAGTGTGAACAGGAGATGGTAGAGAGATGCACATGGTTTTCAGCAACAACAACAACGACAAAAGTATGGCAGAAAACTGTACATTTTCCTGTATTAGACACTATGAATTATTGCTGGCTGATTTGAGTCATAGCTGGATGAGTTGGAGGAGAACTTATGGAAGGAAACAATTTGGAAATAAGACTAGGGTTGAGGGTTTTTTGCTTTATTTACTTGCCTACTTCACCCTTTCTGAGTGAAAACACCACAAATTGCTTAAACTCATAGGGCAGTATTCTCATCTTTGTAAGCATGCCTGGCAATGAATTACCTGCTGAAGGGAATGCTTTGGTCTCTAAAGCAATGCAATGTTTTCAAAAAGCTGTATGGTGAGAACCAATAATACATACACTAGCTCTCTGGCATCTGCAATTAGGAACTCTAAATGCCTTCAACTCCAGACAAAATGAGATTATAGCTGTGTTGCTGACTGTGTTTCAAAGAGACAAACAGAGTCCAAATCAGCACATTGGCAACGTGCCCCAGAATGGCACAAAAATTAATCGAGTAAGCAGTAAAATAACATCATTATAAGGTTTCTGCCTTTCCTGGCCAAATGCAGGAAGTGTTTCAAGTTCAGAGCACTTACCAGCAGGTGCTGTGGCAGTTTTTGGTGCTGGAAGTAAGCTCCTGCGTGGAGTTGCTGTGCTGCTCGATCCCTGTGTCGCACTCTTGCTGCTCCCCTTGGGGACATCTTTAGAAGGTGCAGATGCCTTAGGAGTTGTTTGTTCTTCATTTCCAAAGCTGGAACCTGCAGGAGACCAAGACTGCTCTAATTATAAGTTCATTAAAAATGTACTTGAACTGTGGCACACAAATTGAGCTTGTATCATCAATTATAACCTGCAAAGTTTCCAGTAACTTGCTTAAACACCGAGTCTTGGCAGCTGTTGGAGTCAAACTCCAACAGGGATTTAACCCCTGCTTTTGGTCTAGCTCCATAAAGGTATCTGGCTGCAAGGCTTATAAAGAAACCAAGGAATTTCTAAATATCTGGGTGGATGAATTGGTTCTGGCTTTGTAGCTGCTACAGGAACCACCCTACACACTAACTCAAACACTTGGGAGGTGCTGGTTGTCAGAATGAAGTGGGATAGCAGGGCTCAGCGGTACAAGACACCAAATTCTCCTACCCAGGAGGCATTTCCCACAAAGTCACTCAGACCACACTCAGATACTTGAATAATAAGATGAAAAACAAAACAAAAAAAAATCTGCCTTAATTCTCATATCCACTTCAATAATATTCTCATAATGAATCTTAGGCTGGCAAGGCTTCCAGAGTATATTGACCTCTTTTAAAACCTCTAATAAGTCTGGGTTTCCTCCTGCATTTGCCATCTAGGGAATAGTAACACCCTAGGCTCCTTGTAGATAGAAGGAAATCAGTCTTTTCTTAACATTTAAAATGGCAAAGTTGGAGTGTTTTTTTTATCTGTTGAGCAGAAAGCCTAAGAGGAGCAGAATATTAAAGCACAGCTGAACTTGAACATTTGCAGAAGGATGAACATTTTGTTTGAAAAAAAAAGAGTGGAGATAGTGGCAAGAAATACATAGGCCATATAATTTTTATTTCCCTTCTTCTAAAAAGATACAATACTATTCAGGTACTGCCTGCAGGAAAATGATAACATTATTTCAATAATTGGCATGTCCAAGTCTCCAGTATTTTTAAGATGTAGGCTTCTTAAATGTGTGCAAGTAAAGACTTTTTTTCCCCTTTCTTACTGAAAATCCACTAGGAAAAAAGTGCAAGTTGGAAAAGAAAATCCTCTTTTCTAGTATAGGAAGAATATACTTTTCTCTAACAAAACTTTTGCTGTGTCTTTAAGGCTGCTGGCATAAAAGTTTTAATTTAAAGCACATATCTGCAGCATACATGGAATTCTACAAACACATTTGACCTTTGTTCAAATAATAAGCAACATTAAAACTTTAAACAGGAGTGTGCTGTCCTTCTAGAGAGGAACAGAAAAACCTGAAGCACTTGTCACTATTGCAGAACCTCTCAGCACACCAGGCTGCTGTTTTATATCCAAACTACAGCAGTCACCATCCCTGGAGGTATTCAAAAAAGGTGTAGATGTGGCAATTAGTGACATGGGTTAGTGGCCTGGGGTGATAGGTAGATGGTTGGACTTGATGATCATAGAATCATAGAACAGTTACAGCTGGAAGAGACCTTGGAGATCATGAGTGCAGCCTTTGTCCTAGCCCTAGCAACCTGCTAAATGATGCCTCCCAATGCAACATCTCCCTGGCTCTTCAACCCCTCCAGGGATGGAGACTCAAGCACCTCCCTGGGCAGCCTGTTCCAATGGCTCACAACCCTTGCAGCAAAGAAATTCCTCCTCATGTCTAGCCTAAACCTCCCCTGGCACAATTTCCATCCATTTTCCCTTGTCCTATCACTCTCCACCAGGAAGAACAGAGCAGTCCCTGCCTCTCTACAACCTCCCTTCAGGTAGTTACAGAGAGCTATGAGGTCTCTCCTCAACCTTCTCTTTGCCAGGCTAAACAGGCCCAGATCCCTCAGTCTTTCCTCCTCAGGCTTGTGTTCTAAGCCCTTTAGCAGCTTGGCAGCCTCTGTCCCCTCTCCAGCACCTCCATGTCCCTCTTGTACTGAGGGCCCCAAATGATCTTAGAGGTCTCTTCCAACCTTAATAATTCTGTGATCACATGCAATAAATGTTTCAGATTCTGTGCTGAATTGTCTGCTGACTTCAGTGAAGTCACATCAGCAGAAAATCTGGCCCAACCTGGCCCAGTGTCCTCTGCAGCTATGCAGGAGGACATCTCTACCAGGTGCTGGGAGATGTTCCAGCATGTGTCCCCAGCTCAGTCTGTTCCCATCACACTCTGAAGTTCCTGCTGCAGTGGCCTCAGAGCTGTGCTCACCCAGGTGCTTTGGGCAGTGCCACTTGGAGAGAAATCCTCAGCTATTTGTTTACAAGTTTCTATGGTAGAAATATTAACCTTGACAAAGAAATGATTCCTATGATTTGCAGAGAAATGCCATTCAAGTGCTCTTTAATGGAAACCCTTTATTGTCTATTGTGAAATCTATTTTAGGGAGAATGCTTCAACTCACAAATGGGGCTGAATGAAAGTGATTCCTGTGTTGAAGAAAGAGGTGTCCAGGGGAGCTACATAACCTCTCATTAAGATTAAAAAAAAAAAAAGAGTTAAAAAGCTTCTTTAGATATTAAAGAAGTGCCACCAGCTACAAGCACTTTTACTGTCTACAACACAGCCTAAGAGCTCTGCTAACTCCAGCCAGGAGGACTCCACACTAGAGCAGGCAGACCTGCCCTGAAGGACGCTGCAGCCCTATAGAGATCCTTCACAGGAACAGGCTCCTGGTAGAAGCTATAGCTCCTGGAGAAGTTCCCATGCAAAAGTAGGTTTATCCTCAAGGAATACAGCCTCGGGTAAAGACCCACACTGGAGCAGGAAAAGTGTGAGAAGGAAAAAGTGGCAGAGAGGAACTATTCTGGACTGAGTGCAACTCCCATCCCTCCTGGACTGCTTGATGAGGAATTGGAAAGAAGTGAAACTGAGCCTGGGGAAAAAGGGATGGGGGAAAGCTGCTTCAGATTTTTGTCTTTGTTTCTCATCATTCCATTCTATTTTAATTGGAAAGATAGTAAATAATTAACCCCAAGCTGAGTCTGTTTTGCCTGTGACAGCAATTGGTATGACATGTCCTTGTTTTTATCTCTACTGAAGAGCTTTTTCATCTTATTCTCTCCCCTGTAGTGTTGAGGGGTAATGAGGGAGAAGGTGGGTGTCTGGCAGCTAGCCAGGCTCAACTCACCACAACAGCAATATCAATGGATCCAGGGTTTTCTGAGGTAAGGTCAATGTTTATCATAAGAGACAATGTCTCTCACTTTGCTTTTCACTTGGCGATGGAGTTTGGAAAGAGACAGTAGGCTACAACAACACATGCATGCATAACAAACACACCCCCAAAAAGCAAATGTTTGCTGCTTCTATGGAGATCACTAGAGCAGCATCTAGTTTCCCAGGAGCAAGCCAAGGTGAGCTCTACCTAGCTACACAAGGTACTGCATTCCACTTTTCAAATAGCATTCAAAGGAGAAATGAAATTAAAGATCCAGGAAAACAACTATTCCTCTTGATCTGAAAGGAAAATTAAGGTTTTTATTTACTTGGAGGAATTTACTTCTTGAAGGAAAATCAGAAAGATTATTCATCAGATGCTACTTGTCAGTCCATCCTGAGATAATATCTTCCACTCTTATCTGTAGTGGGTATAGCAGTAGCATCTGCTCTCTCAGACTACTAGTTATTTCTTTCTCAGTAAAAGGGTGTATGGAAACACCAGATGTGCATGGACAGCTTCCAGGTGATCACATCCTCTGTCATATTGTACCTCTTCCCTCCTACTCCTCTGCTTTTTCTTTTGGTTTCTATCTAAACCAAAGGAGACTCCTTGCTTGCCTTCAAAGTACCTGGCAAGTCATTTGGGTGCTCCTAGATAAAAGCCTTGGGTTTTTGCAGACTCTGTGCTCTCTGAGGAGCAGCACTGCTGACTTTGTAATAGAGTGTTTCACATACTGTTAACAAGCTAAAGGCCTTCAGCCTCACTTTTATCATCTCCTCACTATGACCCCTGAGGAACCCTACTCTTCCACTTGTGAAAAAAACATAAATACAGGGAAGAAGAAAAGATGTTTGAAGACTTGCAGGTACTTTGGAGAGCCCCAGCTCCACCTGCTCATCCCCTACACTGTTATGCCAAGTAAAAACATGCAGAAATCAGAGCTGGCAAGGTTTTTTTAGGCTGCATGTTCAAAGAAAACCATGACCAAAATCCTGCTGGCTCCCAGATGGCTTGAGCTACTCTATCTCTGTATCTGCCACTGTCCTCTTCACCATCTGGCCCTTGCTCACCAGCACAGCTGGACTTGCACCCAAGCAACAGCCACTGAGCCCTGGGAAAGGGAGGTCATTCAGCTTAGCCTGACCTGCAACAAAATGAGTTTGAGAGAAGTGGAGACGTTTTGCCTCTGCCAAGTGGAATTGAAGCTCCTTCCTCTAAATGTTTTACTGCTGTTGATAACTCAGAGATTCTGAAATCTAGATTAGTTTTTGTGGCACAGACCCATCTTCAAGTGTCCTTCATACATAATAGATAGTAGAAATACAGCCTTCTACTGGTGCACCTCCCTATATCAATACTAACTTATTCATTTCATCTCATCATTTAAAATACACATTTTAGGATCCAGCTAAATGGATTTCTTACTTGAATGGAGTCATCTGCTGCTCCCTACTCAAGTATTCCAAGCCTCATTGGGCAAGGTGAAAGTTCCACCACAAAGTAAAATTGCTGTATGCATTAGTGGGATTTGCAGATAACTTGCTGACTATGCCACACTTCAGAATCACAGAACACATTTCATTTGGGCTGTTGTGAATTGTTACCTCTCTCCCAGGCAAGATGAGCATTTCATAATGTAATAAAATTTCACCATATGTTGGTGATAGCTGGCAGACTGCACAGCTGCTTGGCTAACTGAACTTGTTTGTATAGTTGGCTAATTAAAGCCCCATAAGGTACAGAGGGGAAAAGAGCACAGTATTTTGCTGATCTCTTGGCACTAGTTGGAGCTGAATTGTCAGTGGTCCTTCATGACCAACTCTTCCCTGCAAAATTCCCTCATTCAGTGTCAGACTCTGATCACAGTGACGAGAAACATCCCACATCATCAATACTCTGCTGAAGTGTCTCATGTGGTCCCTTGAGGAGCTGAGGCAGGAGGACTACATACTGGGGAAATGATAGCTTCTCTAACTGAGAGAAAGTGTAAGCTTCTCCTAGAAATATGAATGAAGATTTCTAACAGATCAGAGTAACCTGATCTTACTGAATAATTACTGGAGCCTTTTAATTAGCTGTAGGAAGGGCTGGTTCTTAACACTTGAGGTACACTTGAAGGCAAGCAAGTACTCATAGTGCTTTTGGAAGCTCTACTTGCTGACACAAGAAGAATATATTACAGATCAGTTAAACATTTAAATTTCTCTCAGCAGGTTCTTTTTGGGAGAGAAGATAAGCAGCTATATCCAAGCAACAGTTCTTTTAAAATCCTGTGTACAGTAATTTTACAGAAATGAACTGTTATTGAAGGCTGAATTTGTAAGAAACTCTGTTGGACCCCAGTGAGGGCAACTGAAGCATTATCTTCAATAAAAGCCATGTCTGACTTATCCTAAGTGCTTTAGGAAAAATGCTACTCTGTAAACTGATTTAAGTTCTGAATCGCCAATGATAAGAGGATGATGAAAAACTTCCTGAGGTGCAGGTTGATATAAAACTTTTGTTTTCTTTAAACTAACTTCCAGCCCAAAAAGTTCAGCAGTGGCTGCAAAGNTCTGGCCTCCACTCAGCAGCTCTGCACACACACTAGTTTGAATGCCGCCCATGGTTTGGAGCAGGCACGCAGGATCACTCTGCAGGAGAAAAGACAGTGGAGAAAGAATCGTGTCTTGCAGCTTCTACCTGCTGAGGAGTCCTTGTGCTGTGCCTTTTGCAGCCACTCTTGTCTGTCCCAAATTGGCCTTTGCAGCCATCAGTGCTTGGAAAAAGCGCTTGGGAAGAGCGTGGATGGAGCCCTCCCTGGAGCTGCATTCACAAAGCCTAGCCATGACTCTCTAAACTAAGGAAAAAGCACATGAAGGAAAATAGGAATGCTGTTTTGTTTCGAATATTTGTTTCTCAGAGTCATACACTATCTTACAAAGGAAATGGATGAGTACAGGTCCAAGGACCACTTCTCCCCTTGTTGCCCAGCAGAACAGTCTTTCACACCACACAATCCCCAGGCACTGCAGAGCTGTCAAAGTAACCCCAAGCATTGATGGTATTTTAGCCAAGGACAAAATGCTCTCAGCTGCCAGAATGGCTCCTCAGATCACCTGCCTGAAAGTTAGAATAACCAGAAAGAAGACACAGAGAACACCTATTTTCTACCAGCACTAAAGCATTAATGGCCATGTCTCAACCTACTTAGAGGAAGGAGGATTTTGATGTTCCTGGGTAGTACTTCAGTCTGTGTCCACATTTCTAGAAACACCAGTTGTGTAAGATGCCTCTTGCTTATGACCATCTGCTCTGATGGCACCATGCCTACATCTGAACTGGCATGTCAGCTTTAACAGGGCACAGGCACCCACAAAAGGTAGGATTAGAAGAGACATGTGCTCTACAAGAAGTTCCTCCTGATGGCAAGGAGTGAAAAATTGGAGCCACATGCCTTTTTAGAAAGGAATGACATCTGTTGACACTTACAGAATCATATCATCAACAAATGCCTCTTTCCTGGAATTACTGCTTCTAATTTACTCCAGCACTGGCTTGGAGTGCTATATTTGGACACTTAAAGGCATATAATCCTTGATAGAAGTGTTAATGACATTCCAATAGTGTTAATGACTTTCCATCAGCTTTAGCAATGCATACTGGATGCCACAATTCACCAGACTGGGAAAGGTTAAGCAATGCCCTGACAATTGTCAGTGCTTAAGGTCTGGTAGCATTCAGTCCTGTCCCTCCCTGCCAAGCCACAATAATGTGTGTGCTACAATTTATGTGGAATTATGCTAGATCAAAGAGCTATTAGATGTATCTGCCTCCTTCTTTGGCATAACAGTGACTTCAGAGCATCGAGTATGGGCTAAGGAGGGAAGATGTCATAATGAAACCTCAAGGACTGAAGAAGCCTAGAGAGTCTCCAGTTAGTCACTAATTAATTGCATTTTATGAGCTCAGGCACAGATCCTCAAGGCTGCTTAGGAACTTAGCTCCTATTTCATTCCACATTCCAATGCAACTCACACTACTTGCTCTTACTCACCATCCCAGTCCTGAAGGAGAGTTTCAGAGTAACAGCTGTCTCCATTTCAGAGTATGAAGGATTCAAGAAGCTGAGCAGAACCTCTCATGAATGCTGAGTAGTGCTTTGGTTGGAGGAGAAAGGTGGTAGCAAGCACCAAAGCTGCACTGTGCTTTGGAGACCTGCAGAGAGGCATCTGTGCTGTTCAGAGCACACACTCACTGTGCTCAGATCATGTTCATCCTCTTGGACAACATGCTGTTCAAGAAAAAAAACTGCCCATCTTTTAGAGAATAGCTTGGGTCAGCCTAGCTGACTGGGGCATCATCTGAGTTTCCTACTCTCTCACCAGACCCACCAGGAGGTACAAGCATCTGGCCTGCTGTGCACCAGTGGACAAGGAAAGAGGCAGAGGTGTCCTTTCACATCCAAGAAACTGCCTAATTCTCACCAAGTCACTCTTGCATCTTTCAGACAATGATGTGTAAAACACAGTGTTTACCACTCTCCACATATTCCTGCACCTTTCCACCCTGCTGCATCTCCTACAGCAAGGTGCAAAGTTTTACTTTCCATATGCACTTGGCATATTCTCTTTTAAGGCTCCAAAAAGAAGCTTGAAGTGTAGAATTCTGCTGATGAAATGATGGCATTGCAATGTCATTTATTCTCTAAATATACATTTCTTACTGAGTTTGTAGAAGTGAAAGATAGCAGTCTGATTACTCAGAAGATAGAAATCTACACTTCTGAGAGCAAACACAGCCTGGGCAACTAGGTATGAAGTTCCTTGTCCATGGCAGTGGACAACACTCTTGCCACATGCCCTGGCATCAAGGAGTCTTCCCTGAGCAAGTAGTTTTTGTGGGCAGGAGCTGTGTTACATACTGTTGCTAAAATGGCAGGTAAGCTTGATAAAGGCAATGACATTCAAAAAAACTATGTATATAAAAGAAACCTCTGGTCTATTCCAACAAGCATTTGGTCCCAGGAATTTTATGATTTGTCTTTTTAAAGCCAGAAAATCCACCCCCTGACAACACTTCTAAATGGAGCATCATTACTCTTTTATGTCACAACAATACTTAAAGACCTCTCTGAAAATCACTTGGATGGTACTTTAGTCACAACAGTGATTTAACTTCCAGGATATTGCTTTAACAAAGCAGCATTTACACAAGATGAAATATATTTTATATTTGGGGAAAACATTCAATTTTTCAAACCTTGAGATTCAGTAGGAGAGTAGGCTCATGGTTTGTAATGAAATTAGGATGTATATCATCAACCTTTTCCAACAGTACTCAGCAAACCACTGTAAAGAAGCACAATGAAAGGGTTTTTCACTGGATAAACCAGAGTGCCCTCAAGCAAGGCCTTCCAGTGATGCCAATGGAAGATGCATGTCCCACCAAGTCTTTGTGTGGCAAACAAAAGTAGATGAGCTGAAGGCTGCACGTGTCCTAGAGCTAACCTGATACATATTATGGTGTAGATAAACTGGCTGTTTAAAATAAACTACAAGGCTTTACACAAATCTGAATACCAAAAAAGTGTTGAAGCTTTGCCATGAACAATACTTACTTAGCCATAAAGTACCCAACCAATATATATTATATATATTATATAAATATATGCTATAAATATACATATATGCTATGTATATTTATATGCTATATAAATATATATTAATATATTATATTTATTAATATATTAATAATTAATAAATATATTAATTAATAATTAATAAATACATTAATATATTTATTAATGTGTATATATTAATAAAATATATACATAGCATATATTTATATGCTATGTATACAAATAGCATATCTGAAAAGAAGTGAGAAGTCCTCCTATGGGTTTGTTTGCTTTCAGCAACCCACAGCACAGTTGGAAATCCTGAGAGTTCCTTCCTACACAGTCCGTGGCCAAAGTGTGCAGGATTCAGCTAACTCCAAATTAAGGAATGAAACAAAAGTAATGTTTAAATTATGGCTGTGACTTGTGACTCTTCACATGTTCTGTCACAGCCAAATTAATGAGGACTCATTGGGAGTATTCAGTGCTTCCAGGTCATGGTCTTTGGAGGTTTTGGGGATTTGGTTGGATTTAGACTGGGGAAGGAATAGGGTACTTTGTTTTGCCAGAAGTCAGATCACCTTTCTAAATCCACCACTGTCAAAAAAGCAAGCTTCTGATGTAACAAAGAGGCACAATTACCTGTACCCTTGCCAGTGCTCCCTCTTAAATAGGACCTTGCCCATCTCTGGCACATGAAAACTGAACTGCAGAATTAACTAGAAATATCCTATTATTCTCACCTTTGTATGAATCATCCTGTAGTTAAGACCTGTAAGGGAGTACTTAACTGAAAGCTTTTTAATCATACATTTAGAATTGGGTTATTGAAGTAGGAGAGCTTGTAATTTTGTACAATTTTAAATCCCATTCAATTTCTTTTAAAAACACCTGAAATTATTAGGAGGCTAAAGGAAGAGTATGTGTATGTGGGGAGAGGAGCAAGGGGTGAATGAATGTGAAGGGGTCAAACTAGTCTAAGGAGGTATAAAGTACAGCCAACACTATGATCTCTAATGGTTTATACCAACACAAATAATGTCCTTTTGTACTGCAGGCACATTTAATTAACTGTGCATGGATTGCACAAGTGCAGAAGTATTAAACCAGGGTTTTAGACTGAAAATTGCAATTCAAATGATTTCCATAGTACTTCAGGTGCAGGAAAAGATCTCCAAAGCCTTTGTGCTCTTGACAAGGAGTTGGATAGCCTGTAGCAGTGCTAACAAATGGCAGATCTGCTTTGGAGACTCTCCTGTGTTGCTTTGGTGGCTCTGCAGTTACTTTCTCCTCTCTGGTGGCACAATCTGCCAGGCTTACCACACTCCTGAGGTCTTCCTCCCATTCCTGAGCCCTGAAGGCAGGTGGTTATGAGAAAATCTCAGCTGTTATTACTGCAAAGGAGACATTACTAGCCCCACAGGACACACCTGGAGATGACAGTTTGTATTTTAGATCATGTCTCCAAAGCAAAGCACAGCCATGATTAGAAATTACAATCCACCCCACCAGAATCCCAAGCACAAAAATAGTCAGTGGCTTGTCAGTAGCTGGGAAAACCCAAATAGCTTCAACTTTTATAAGTGGTAACAAATTCTTCTGCTGGATTTACTGTTTTCTTTTTCCTTTGGAGTTTGTTTTGGGTCTTGTTTTCTTATTTATGCAATGAAAAGACAATGGGAAGCTGGAAAAACATGCTAACTCGTTCAGATTAGTCAACACACCAGATACTGCTGGTTTCTGTGGAAACTTTGTGACTGTGTTCAAATTCATAATGCAGTTTTAAGTGCTACGACCCAGACAGGATTTTTATCCTCTGTATTCTCTAAAATTAAAGGAAAAAATAAAAAGAAAAATGTTAACAGGCTTCCTGTGAGTTTGGAAACATAACAGATTCTGCTGAAGAACCTTACTGGGGAGGAGATGGACTTGGGTTCTTCATGAATATTTCACCTGGTTCTTGTTAGCAGAATGCAGGGCACTGCAACAAATCAAAGATGTTTTTGCTTTCTGGGTGATCTGGAAGATCATTTCCATTGAACAATGCTAGTCTCATCACCAACTTCCACCCATCTATTTATTTTTCCAGCAAGCTGTGTCATGAATAGAAGGACTAATGACATCTGGTCTCCTCTGAATGTGTGTGCTGTGTGCTTTCTACATCACTGCAGTGATGATGACAGCACATCCAACTACTAGTTCTTGCCCCCACACTGCTCCCATTCCCCATCAGATAAAGTCTAAGCCCCTGCCACAGGACCCTGAGATTCTCCTTGTGTTTGCAGCCTCAGCATTCCCCTCCTGAACAGCTTTCCTCCATAACACCAAGGATCTTCCTTGCTTTTCCACAGCCTCAATTATCCAGTCTCTGGTGTTGTACCAGCAGGACAAATAGGACTCACACCACTACACCTCACAGAAGAGTATTTTTTTTAGTGGAAAGCACTAATTTGGATCTTCAACCTTTAGCAAGCTGCATGTTCTTAGGAAATCTGCAGGATCTGGAGTGGCTTCTGCCCTCAGAGCAATTCAAAATGCAGAAGAAACGGAGAAACTGCAGTTTATTAATACAGGATTAATCCTGCTGGATTACACACAATTTGTTTCCTTGGGAAATCACACAAAAAAACATAAAAATGAGATAGAAAACCCAAACATTTAATGTGTTATGGTAACACTTAAAAATGGATACCTTGAGGCCATTTCCTCATCCTGCCATTGAGCAGTATCCCAAAGGAGTAGCTAAACTGCATCTAGGCATTTCCAAAGATCTTCCAAGTGTACAGTCAGTGCACAGAAGATGCAGAAGTATTTGATTTATACAGTCAGCTCCTACCTATATTTTGATCACCATGCACTGTTCTTTCTCTTCTCTGAGAAAAGTGCCTTTGCTCCCAGTTAGTCCTATATAAAGACCAAGCCTCAATGAACAGGAAAGCCTTTTCAAAGGGAGAAGGTGGGTGGTCTCCCTTGATTTTCCTTTCTCTTCTTCAGCTGTCTGGGTGTGAAGCATATGTGTGTCATGGAGGGGTGCTGAGTGCAAGGGATGAGTCATTCCCTGTCCTCACTGAGCCCTGTTCCATGCAGATATCAGTCACACAGAAGAGAAGCACAACTTTGCTTTGGAAATGGCCTGGGAGTCAACTAGCCTGAGCAGAAATCACACAGATCGTCTGGATGTATTTATTGCAGCTCCTAAATTCCTTATTGACTCGTACATATTGATGTTCATCAGCAATTGACTCAGAAAGATTTATTGTAAGCCTCTGCCTGCAAAAAAAAAATTCCTTTGCAAAAGCAATTGAATTCAGGCTCAGCCTCATATTCCGTTTTACTACGTTTTCCACGACATGAATTGATTTTGATTTTTCAGCAAGGACACACACCATACATTAGCAATCCCTTCGTTCCCGCGTGAATCCAAGGGGCTCCATCAGTCATTTCCTTGTACCGCCACTAGAGGTCAGGCACTGTCCTGCCACCCTATATCCAGGCAGAGGCAGGCCCCAAACCAAGCCCAAGAGGAGCCCTTACTTTACACCTGAGATGGGGTTTGGCCTAGCAACAAACACAGCATCCTGTGTTTGTCACATCCTGATGCATATATCAAAAAAATATCCTTTCTCTCATGCTAAATTGTTCAAGAGTTGGGGAGCTGGCCCCTTCCCCAACACAGCTCTTCTGACACCTTACTGATACTAAGCTGTTGCATTGCTTTACTCCAACTAAAGCACTGAAAATCATACCTCACATCCAAATTAAAGAGTAGATCCAACAACTATGTCTCTTTGCTATCCCTAGTCTGTAAGATTAATTATAGCATCCCTGCTCCACATCTACATACAGATAGGAGTAATCACCCTTCTATTATGTAAATCATTCCCTTTAAGCTCTGCAGGTTAAAGGCTTGATTCCCACATTTCTGTGTTAATGAGAAACACCTCTGCTCAAGTCTCTCTAACATCTCCATGCTGTTCCTGAAGTGATCTAAACTAGACTGTCTCACAAATTCTTGAGAAAAACATGTATGCAGGTTCCTCTTCTGAAGTAGCTCTTAGTCTTAAGTTAATGAACTATAAAATTATCTTACTTCAAACAAGAGAGGGAAGATTAGGAATTTTGCTTCCAAAAAGGAATAATTTTATCAAACTAATCTAGAAAAATTAGACTTTGACTAGACTTTGAAATTTTCAACCTAGAACAGTATCAACAGGATTTTTAAGTGTTCATAGAGTGATTAGACCAGAAAGTGTAACAAAATCTGTTACACTAGATATGACTACATTAAGAATATTAGAATCTAAATGCTTATTGGATCCCAGTGTAAGTGGGAAGGTTTACTAAGCTATGTTTCCTACTTTTATAATGTTTTATTCTGTTCTTACAATCTCTCTCCACTTGGCACATCTTGTGCCTGCCACATTCCCACAATCAGTGCTCAGATAATTATTGTCAGCCAGGTGAGTTTTCTGCAAACATTAGAATTCACAATTTCAGAACAATGTCTGTGCTTTAGTCACCCCATTCCTAAGGGAGTTTCACTTCAAAACCTTTCTGCTAAAAGCCTATCTTTGCCTTCTTGCATCCTTTTAGATACACCAGAGCTCTCACTAACACCTCTGCAATCACAGTCCATTTTCTTTCCTATTTTTTTGAAATAAATGAAGACAGTAACCAGACAGTAGTTTTTATACCAAGCACATAGAACAGCAAGTACAGTAAATCAGTGAATTTAATTGGATTTTTATGATTATTCATCTTATAAAGCAGCAGCTGTACTGAGCTCTACTGAGCTCCATAAGCTGTATCTGAGTGTAAGCAAAGAGCAATTGTGGAGCAATTCTTCCCTTCACCTTCTCCCAACAATTGACAGTTTGCAGTGGAGGGAATTCCTCATGCAGGTGTGGCTTCTACCTATTTGTAGGTACTACAAGAGGTGCATTTCTGCATGGAATCCTCAGTGGTTTTCTCCTCCACACAACTGCACAGTTTCCCTTTAAATCCATGTAAACCATGAGCATCCAGGTCAGTTCCACCTTCAGCATACTAACGTGGGAATTTTTCAGGATCCAACTCTCCTTTCCCATTTTCACACCTTTTTCTCCTGGTTAGTTCTACTAACACCAATCAAACACAAAGCAACAAACCAGTAACCTGCATTGCCTGACTAGCCAGGCACTACCTCGTGCCATTCAGACCTTGAAGCAGCATAGCTCTTTCTGAAACAAGGGAGAGAAAAGCAAGAAAACTGAGATTTTTTAGAAAGAATAGAGTAGGCTATCAGAAATGTAATCTTTGAAAAATACAGAGAGCCTCTCACTCACTTACAGCCCCCCTCAAACCCATGGGATGGGAATGAGAATCAGGAGAACAAGGTAAAACCCCATGGGCAGAGTTTAATAGACCAACACAGAGAGTGAAGAAGCAAGAGAAATAGCAATAATACTAATGAAATTTGATAAACAAAAAGTGATAGACAACAAAACACAAAATGCTCACTACACCAGAGATGCCTCTAGAGATGTTATCCTTGGCCCCACCACAGCTTGCTCACACCAATTCCCTGATTCAGGCCAGCCCTCCCCTTATAGAGGGGCAGGAGGACAGTATGGTATCAAACACCCCATTGGCTGGTTCAGTTGTCTGTCCTGGCTTTGTCCCCTCCCACCTTCTTGTGAAAATTAACCCTATCCTAGCTGAACCCCGGGCAGGAAGCCACAGCTATGGGCACCACACACAACCTTTGTTGAGACTCAGCAGCACGTTTTCCTCTCCTCAGTGGCAGCGTCCTTTATGTCTCCCTTAGCTAAGCTATTGGTCCTGCTATTCCAGATCACAGAATCAGAGAATCATGGAATGTCCTGAGTTGGAAGGGGCCAATAAGGATCATCAAGTCCAGCTCCTGTCTTTGCACAGAACACCCCCCAAAATGCCTAAGAGCGTTGTCTTGAATTCTATCAGGTTTGGCACCATGACTATTTCCCTGGGGACCCTGTTCAAGTGCTCTAACATCCTCTGGGTGAAGAACCTTTTCCTGTTATCCAACCTAAACTTCCCCTGGAACAGCTTCATGTCATTCCCTCAGGTTCTGCCTCTGGTCATTAGAAGAAGAGATCAGCTCCTGCCCCTGTGCTTCCCCTCATGAGGAAGTTATAGACTGTGATAAGGCCTCCCCTCAGTCTCCTCTTCTCCAGGATGAACAAACCAAGTGACTTCAGCAATTCCTTACACAGCTTCCCTTCCAGACCCTTCAGTGGCCCTGCTTTGGACACTCTCCAACAGCTTCATAGCCTTCCTGTATTGTGGTGCCCAAAGCACACACAGTACTCAGGGGAGGCTGCACCAACACACAGTAGAATGGAACTATCTTCATCCTTCACCAGCTAACAATGCAGTGCAGATCAACACATGATGCTCAAGAGAGAGCATCCAAAACACCTAGGATTAAATCCTAAACTGGAGAACTCAACATCAACTTCTGTAGGAATAGGGATTCATTCTGTTTCAGCCCTTGGGTCTTTATGGACACATGTTTTATTTACTTGTGTGTCTTAGCTTAGTTTGGTATCTCTGAAGTCAGGGCAATTCTCTGCCTATCTTTTTAAAGAAAAAATACCTCAGCAAAACTAACTCTCCATTCCAAAGAACTGCATTTTCAAAGGATTTTACAGGTGGACTTTGAGAGTTCTCTTTAGCTTTGAAAGACAGCCTCCTGCAATCCAAAAACAATGCAAACCAGACATTGCCCAGCCACTATTTTATCTTTGCTCTGTATTTTACTCCCTTTGTTTTTCTCCATTGCCCCAAACAAATTTCACAGCTAAGACTTCTGTTGTTACCTGTTTCCCACTTCTGGCATACACAGTATCTAATTTGCTTGTTGGCTTGAATAATTTACACATCTGCACAGCCAGGATCTGAGAGTGAGATCTTTCTGTAAGGTCACAGGCAGGAGAAAGAAGATGAGACAACCTCTTTGATCCAACTGCCTTTGTGTCTAGTGACTCATTGCCATGACTTTTTCACTCCTGTTTGATATCTTAAATTGTGTGCAAGGTTCAAAGCAGTGCTAATCTTTCCAGAGCAGGGAGTCAGGAGCTCAGAGCTTCAAACTCTGTAAATATCTGTTTCGACATCAATATTTAGCAACCTAAAACCTCAGAACAAGCAGTTTTCAGACAAAAGCTAATGTTGTGACAACAGAGAAAAGGAAGTAAATCTTCTCTGAGGTTAATTCCACTGTTTCTGAACTCAGCACCTGCTCCCTGGCACAGCACTGCAGCATCACTCAAACAGCAGAAGAGGAACATAACTCTACCATCCATTTATTTTTCAAGGAGGCTGGAAAGCTCAGAGCAAGAGCAATATTTCCAAAAGAATCTTGGGATGTGACCTCATCTGAGTCATCATCTGACCCCTGCACTCTCTCAGCCCCATGGGTCCCCCTGCTGTAGGTTGTAGGGCTGTATGTACACATGTGGATACAACAGCTGCTTAGACAACCCCCCTAAACTCCCATTCTGTCTCCTGACCCCTGATGGGGTTGAAGTGCAAGGTTGCAAGCTTAAATACACCACCTTTTCCCATCATCTGGTACATCTTGCTGGATGCCAAGAAAGGAGGAGGGCATGGTGCTTGGAGAAGATGGGCACTGCTGCAGTGTCACCCCAGGCTGCCCTGCAGCTCCCAGCCCATGCAGTCATCTGCCTCTTGCAGGGATGTTTGTGCTCCTAAGCTACTTGCAGGAAACAGGGAGGGTGGCTATGGCAGGTTCTACATCTCTTCTGCAGGATAGTTTTCAAACCCTTGTGGTCCACAAAATCACAGAATGGTTTGGGTTGGAAGGGACCTCTGGAGGTCATCTAGTCCAACCCCCCCTGCAGTGGACAGGGACAGTGTGCTGCTGGAGCCAGGACTTATAATGTTTCCATGCTTGTGTTTTCCTTCCTGTCCTCCTGGCTATGCCCCAGTCAGTCATCTCTGTGTCAGCACTGACTTTCCCACTGCTGCTGCCCATGACAGGAGTGGTGCATGCCCCTTGGCTCTAGTAAGTACCTCTGCTTTCCTCCCTTGGCCCAGCTGGCAATGAGCAGTGCTAGTGAAATCAAGGAGTGCAGACAAGTGTAGCAAGCAGCACAGGGAGGGCACCATGAACCAATCCATAATTCACTGTGGGCTCTGCTGAGGGGAGGTTGCTGCCTTGCACTTATCAATACACTAATAGGTTGAATTGACCTTCACAGTGCAATAATACTTCTCCAGAAAGTGATAAAACCTTCAGCCACTGCATTTGATTCACACCAGCACTGTGGTCCTCAGTGTGCCTGCTATGCATGTTTGTAATTAAAGCATGGAAAAAGCATTTTCAAAAGAGACAATAAAGAATACTCAGCCAAAGAGTTCTATTTATCTACGAGCAAAATCCTTGGAATTCAAATGAGGCTCAACCCATAGTCCTTCAGCTGCCCAACACACACAGGGAAGGTGTGTGGTCCCAAAGGGAGGTGTATTCCTCTTGAGGATACAACATCACAAATCTGACTGTACCCTATTCCTAAAAGCACAAGATAATGATTCATTTTCTACTGGAGAAAGTAGCCTAAGGCTTAGAGAGGGTGGGTTTTGTTTGATTAGACTAGAATGGACTAAAAATCCATTGCTCTGATGAGTGAGTGAGCCAGAGCTGACTCCAGCCTGGCAGATACCTACATCTCAAAGGTAAAACTCCACATTGCAGCAGGCTCCTTTCAAACAGCATTTAGGATCAGGGCAAATGCAATACAAAACTTGTCTGTGGAAGCAGAGTTCTGGGGACAATAAAGAGCTGCTAGCCCCATGCTGTGGCTGGGGAGAGGACTCGAGCTGCTCCTTGCCCTTCTTGCTCCTCCCAGCCAGGTTCAGCAAGGCTCTTCCCTGGCTCTCTGCCTATCCTGGCTCACTTCCACTGGCTGTCTCTCCCCTGCAGCTGGTCCTGGCCCTTGAGGTAGCAAAACACTCTTGCTGATGCCACTGTAACACCTCGAGGTGGCTCTTTCCTCAAAGCTTTCCTGCCTTAGTAAGGACAAACTGAACCCTGTCCAAACTGTGTGACCAGATGGGATTACACGATGCAAATAAAACCTTCCAGCTGGGAGATGAAACACTCAACCCTCACCTCCTTTCCTTCACAGCACTTCTTCAGCCTCTGGATGACGAGTCAAGTACTCAAGCATGAAGGAAACCTGTACTAGTAGTATATGGCTTCATCTTTTTCTGGCTTAGGCTACACAGAAAATAAGTCACTCTCTCACTTACTATGACACACCATTTGTTTATCCAACCTATTCTTTCACTTCAGCATTATTACCAAAAAATATGAGCACCACTTACAATCTTAGAAAACATCAACAAATAACCACAGCATGACCTCCCCCTCTGTCACTCTCCTGGGAGAACTCCATCTAAAGGAGTTGATTTTAATTCCTTTGGTGAACTGTGAAAGACCCCAGAAGTTTTATTTAAATTCATCAAAACCCTTGCAGAGGTAGAAAGTAAAATTAAACAAAAGTTCATAACATATTCACTGGACCTATATGAACCACCTGAGTCTTGTACACTTTTAACTATATTTATTAAAGTAAGAGGTAAGTAGTGAATGCTGCATCCACACAAGAATATGGACTTGATGGGGTAGAATGATCTGGATGTAAGGCAGAAAGGATTATACCTGGAGAAGAGAAGGCTCCAAGGAGACTTTCTTGTGGCCTTCCAGTATCTGCAGGGGCTACAAGAGGGATGGGGAAGGACTTTTTAGGATGTCAGGCAATGATAGGACTAGGGGGAATAGATATAAGCCTGAGGAGGGGAGATTTAGGTTGGTCGCTCTATGATTATTTTGTGATTCATTCTGTGATTTTACAGAGTAAAAGAAATTATTTGCAAAAGGAATCTTTTTTTTTTGAAATGGAGAATTTTTAGCAATATATATGCATGAATACCATGCAGCCTGTGGCCACTGACACTGCTTTAGCCAGCACCTCTAGCCAAGGGTGTGAGTGGCTTCTGGATTTTTATTGGTCTTGTCATCATTTAAAGCAAATCTGTAGGACTGAGGAGGGTAAATTAAAAAATATTGAAAATATGGCATATTACTGAAGTGGAACACTGACACTGAATTTAAATTGCATCCAAAATGTCTCCTCAAGTAATAGGCAATTCATCATATCAAAATTCCCTCAACTGAAAATATTAGCAATTAGGCAAAGGCTGTTAGCACACTATAGCAGAAAGGATATTTGGTTTATAAATACCAGCTCAGCTTATGCTAACAATAATGCCAGCAGCTATATTTAGTACTGCTTCTGACATGTATTTAAATTTCAGGGCATGCTTCACAGGGAGAAGTTGGCTCATTTCAGTTCTCCTCTATAATAAATCTTTCCTGACTATGGTACACTTCAGTTGTCCTCAAACAATGTACCTCAAGCCTACTGAGAGTCTATCAATTGACACCTAAGGTAATAACATGACTTATTTTTCTCCTTAAGCTTAAATGAATCACAGTTAGAAGAAAGTTTTGGTTGGGACACCAGTAGATTTGGGTAAATTCCACCAGAAGCAGTGCCTATGGTGCTTCCCCTGAGCTGCCACAGCCTCATGCAGCAGACAAGGAGTGGCTGGAGAAAGCAAGAAGTAGATGTATTCCTCACAAGTCTTTCTCCTTATTGTCTTGGCAGCCTGGTGTCAGAAGACTCTCTTTACACTGCTTTTTCTGTACTAGTCTTCTGTGAAAAATGATGAAATCTCTCTTTATAAACTACAGTGATTGAACAGATTTGCCTCCTTTCCTGGGCCACTCTGCACACTGAGTGTGTTGAGGGGAGTTCTCTGCCTCAGGGATTTCTCTTAAGAATGTATAATTTTAATAAACTATTCTTTTCATACAGGTAATGCCATTCCAAAAAATACACAATTAATTCTGATATTGGTACATTGCTGAGAAAGTCTCATTTAGTTTTCTGAATTGAATATAATTCAAGAGAACACCAGAATTTAACAGCAGCAAATCCCTAGCTCTGACCCTTTAATACTTAAAGACAAATTCAGTCTTCCCCATTTCTGCCAGGCTCTGCAAACCTCTTGAAAACTGATTGCCCAGGACTAGCTGTGTAAGGTGGACATAGGTCTGGCATGTCACAATATCATTCAGAAATCTTTCACCCCTCACATAGCCACTCTTGTATGTTTTTATGTATTAGACATAAAAGGACTATTTGTTATAGTGCCACTATTTTTCGAGTTATCCAATTTTTTGCAGTTTTGCTGAAAAGCAACTCAAAGAAACCAATGCTGTAGTGATCTGTAGATGCTTGGAGTGAGCTCACTTATGCTCACCTGCAGCAGCCAGGAGCATCCTAATCATCTCATGGAGATTTTCANGCATTCTCGTGGCCTCCTCTGCACCTGCTCCATCAGCTCCATGTCCTTTCTGTGTTGAGGGCTCCAGAACTGGACCCAGTATTGCAGAGGAGGTGTGAGCAGAGCAGAGTGCAGTGGCAGAATCACCTCTCTGGCTCTGCTGGCCACGCTTCTCTTGCTGCAGCCCAGATTTTGAAACCTAGGAAGCACCAGACTTATTCAAGTCACATATACTGGCATATACCACGTATACATATGCTTACCAACACAGGTAGCAGTTGTCAGAGCAGCACAGAGCCTGTCCCATGGCACAGATCTGCTCTGAGATTTCAAGGCATTTACTGAATTATCAATCCCAAAGGAATCACTTCTGGTAACTAAGCATACATGGACTAGTAAATCCAAAGCCAACAAGAGGAGTAATTGCCTAGCTCCTCAGATTGCCATTGATGCAACAATTCATTAATTTTTCAGACAAATGCAATGCTTACAAAGTGGAGGGAAAAGAATATAAACTAGGTTGAACAAAAATTCTCTGAAATTCAAATATGTTTCAGTCCATCAGAAAATAGTATTGAATTGTTTCAGGCTTTGGATCACTTACTGTGAAATCCAGTATAGGACCCATTATACTGTTATTCTTTTAAAAAATATTACCTTCTTAACTAAAGCAAACCAGCACAATCATTCTGAGTCTATATTACTAGGGATTCCAGAAAAATAAAGACAATTTATTTTTGATACAAATAAAATCCTATCAGCAGCTCAGATAATCTATTCAAGATCATTCTTTCTTAATCATCTTTCCTGAAATAATCTTTCAGCTGGTGGCTCATGATATGATTCAGGGGAAGAATGTCAGGGGCAATTTGGTAAGCACGTGATAAGAGAGCAGAAGGTAAGACTGAAAGATTACACTGTCACAGAGCTCTGTTGTTATGCAGAAGGTAATAAAGCATGTCTGCCACTTCACTTAATATCAATAACAGCCTGTGGATATTACTAGAGATTTTGAGGCACTTACTGCTCAATAAACTTCAAATAACCACTCTGATTTCCACAGCACGATCTATAGTCCAGAACAGAATTTGGAGATTACATGTTTGTCCCTATGGATTTTTGAAGCAGAAGTCACTGGTTTTGTATTGCCACATGGCATTTGCCTTAAATTGGGTTAACCTGAGAAGCAGTCAGGGAGCTTCTGACTGCAAACACCTATCATGCACTCGCTGGCTCCCTAAGGATGCACAGAGCTAGGCTGCAAGCTGAGAGGAGGCACAGGAAGCTGCTGAGGACACACAAACAAGACACAATGCCAGATGGATGGATCACAGGAACATCCCATGCTGTGGGATATACCCAGCTGGAAAGAAAGTGGCAAGTGGTACCAACCCTCAGCTCTGAAGAAATCAGTTGTTGCTGCTTGGATGAAAGGGAGATGTCAGGAGTCAATGTGAAACTCCACAAAAATGTGGAGTTGTGTGAATCTCTGTCAAACCAGAGATGGTTGCTTTGTATGTTGGTGTCCCAAAGCTATGTAAAAAAGGGAGAGGGGAAGGATGCTAACACCTCAGTACACTAACACACATATAGGTATCATTAGTCTCAGAGTACTAGAGCACAGTGGTTATCATGGGCTGAAATCTCTCATTCTCATCTTGGTGTAGTGCAGGAAGAGTTCATTTTTTGCTGACCTTGAGTGATAGGACAAGGGGAAATGGCTTGAAGTTGCACCAGGGGAGGTTCAGACTGGCTATTAGGCTACCCAAGGAGGTAGTGGAATCACTATCCCTGAAAAGTGTTCCAAAAAGGTGTAGATGTTTTGCTTTGGGACATGGTTTAGCATGGCAGTGTTGGGTGCACTGTTGGACTCAGTGATCTCAGAGGTCTTTTTGTTTCTTTCCTCTCTCAAGCTGAAATGATAAAACTCAGTTTTCATAAAATGTCATGGGATCTAAAATAATTATAATATTTACTAGTTCTCCTTTGTGTCTCTTCAGGTCTGATCCTTGCATTTCCAAAATGCCATCATCATTTTGTTACTGTGACTCCCAGTGACTTGTAGATGGGTCATGCTGCTAACATACAAAATGCTACACTGAGAAATTACCAAAAGTCACATTTCTGCATCTCTTGAGACTGTAAAAAAATATTCTGTTTGGGGCTTGCAGTTGGGAAACTGTAAACCTGCTTGATTTTCAGAACAGTTGCTGAAAACTGTAACAAATATAAAATACTAGACTGGCTAAATTCTCTAGATTTTTATTGTTCACTTCCCAAGAGCCTAAGAGTCATAATTCTCAAAGACAATATGCACATCCCTAAGGGATAACATCAATTCTTCTGAAGGAAAATCCATGAATGTCCACTGAGTTATGGAAATGTATTGAGCAACCAAGATGTAGCCCTGAAAATTATCAAGGGCAAATAGGTATAGAGGTCACTTCTGTAGCTTCTTCTTAATTGTTACTCCCAACTGCATGGAAGACTTACAGGAAATTAGATCCCACAATATCTACTGTGAACTGTTCAAACTCTGCAAAACAAATCTGTTTGTAAAAATAATTACACTTTCACTATGGAAATCTCAATGAGCAAATGAGCTGCTGAAGTCAAAATTAAGGTTTCCAAGGCAACTTGAGCTACCTTTTTATTTCACTCCACTGAGGGAGGAGAGTCCTTCTGGAAGAAGGATGCAGCAGTGCAAAGACTGAAAGCCAAGACACAAGGGAGATAAGAACTGCACCTGTACTTAACCCCTCAACACACTGACAGAGATTACAAGCTCTGTGACATAGAGACAGGAAAAATGAGAAGCTTCACATAAATATTATGGCATACTAAATAATTAAAGATGAGAGATGTAATTTATCGTGTGGTTTTTTGCCCATTCCCTCCCATTCTTTCAGTTCAGAGCAATAATTCTTTGGGTTAGACAATTAACTGCTTTAGGAGTTTAATTAAAGCAAAGACAGGTTTATAGGTTGGGTATTAGATGAAGTCTGATAAGTGAATATCTCTCTGCATTATACTACTGGGCCCACTTTGCTTTCTCTGTTTAAAACAAAAATATTTTTATTTAAAAAACAGGGAGAAGTTAGATTATTATTTTTTGAAAAAAAAAAACAACAAAACACCCCAGACTTTTGCTTCTTTTTCCTCACACTTTATTTAAAAGGAAAAAAAAGCCTCATTCCCTCTGTTGTTACTAGTAAAGGATCTGTGGAGTATTCCCTGGAAAACATCAGCAAGTGGGAGCCTTGTAGGCAGCAATAACCAAAACCCAACCCAAATCTCCAGGGAAAAACAAACCTTGAAGAGTGGAAGAGTAACATAAGAGGCCTGTGAGCAGTGAGGGTGACTGAGTGTATCATCCCTCATCTTAAGGAAAAAATACTGCTTTCTGTTGCCTTTGACTTTTCCTGGTCATTAAGGGAGAGTAACACTGTGCTGCTTTGAATTCATTCTAGCTTTCAGCAGTAGGTTAAAAGGATGGCTGCTTTTTTTGAAGTGTTTATTCTGTGTGCTCCAAAACACAGCTAGATGAAAATGACAGTATCAGGGATCATTCAATTATTTACTACATAATCTTGAACAAATCTCATAAGAATTTTTTTGAGTACAGAAATAACTCATGTGTGACAAAACCACACTGGGGTCTCTAAAATGTACAGGTAGGGAATGTATGTCAAGAGAAATGACATTTCCCAAGCAGGGATTTCAAACTCATCAGCTTTTACAATACTCTCAGTCCAGGGACTACTAGGAAAAGATGTTCTTTTAACAGCTGTCCTTTTTTCAGCTCTCAGATGTTTCATTATGCTCTGAAATCCCTTTTCTGTCTTCCATAGGGAGAAAAACATCCCAGTTCAGCACATGGGACTCTTGATAGGGTACTCCCTGTACTGTCCTTGCACCACAACAACCAGCCAGCCTTTGAAAGCCTCCTTGTCCCAGATGCCACATGTACACTATACTCAGAAGTGGAACCAGGTCTCCTGTGAACTATTCTTCTGAGCTTAAAACCAGGGAGAGAAACAGAGAAAAACAATCTTGGTTGAAGCACAAAGTAAGACTAAAGCAATGTGTGTCACGGGAGGTCTGCATTTCAAGGCAGCAGATACAGTGGGATACAAAGCAGGCAGGATCTTCACAAGGAGAGAGAGAGAAGCTGTTTTACTCAAAGCCCAGCACAATCTGAGGAGGAAAACACATTTTGTCAGTAGTTAATTTCTTTTTTATCACTAGAGTGATTTGAAGTTCTCCAAAGGATGGGATGCTCTTGGTACTCCCACGTTTTGTGGATTGATGGGCAAGAGGTTATAAGACAGCACTGTAGCCTAATTGTGTCTGTTATGGCATGATTATATCCACACCAGGAGGTGGTCAGCCAGAGAGACAGCTTTTTCCCTTCCAACTGCACCTTAACTAGAAAAGTCTCTATATAGGCCAGTGCTGCTGAGAATGAGCAGACACCTACTGAAGATTCTCATTTTCAAAAATCTGTCACTTAAATAAGCTTTAGTAACTCTAAATACTTTTCCTCACTGCTTTATTAGGGTTTTTTTCTTTATTTTAAGCTAAAAGTGTTCAGTGTTGTTCTTTATCTCAGCAGTGCTGCCTCCCTCAGCCCACAGGCTGGATTATGCTCAGGGAATAAATCCAGGCTGGCCAGCAAGAAACAGGTCTCAGCAGCCTGTTGTTCTGTGCAGAACCCCTAGGTTTTGCTGCAGATCACAGAATCATTAAGGATGGAAAAGACCTCTAGGATCATCAAGGCCAACCATCTGCCACTAAACCATGCCTCTAAGTACCACACCTATGCATCTCTTGAACACCTCCAGGGATGGTGACTCCACCATCTCCCCAGGCAGCCTGGGCCAATATCTAACAATCCTTTCATTGAAGAAATTCCTCCTGACTAAATCTAAACCTCCCTTGGTGCAACTTAAGGCCATTTCCTCTTGTCCTTTCACTGCTAACATGGGAGAAGACACCTACCCCCACCTCACTCCAACCTCCTTGCAGGTAGTTGTAGAGAGAGATCAGGTGCCCCCTGAGCCTCCTCTTCTCCACACTAAACCACCCCAGTTCCCTCAGCCAATCCTCATGAGACTTATTCTCCAGACTCCTCACCAGCCTCTCCAGACATGCTCCAATGCCTCTATGTCTTTCCTGTAGTGCTGGGCCCCAAACTGAACATAGTACTCAAGGTGAAGATGCTGGATAACACATTTTTACTGGTACTCAGCAGGATGAGAGGGCTGACCAAGGCTATTGGGATGCTGGCAGTCATTATCATAGAATCCTAGAATGGTTTGGGTTGGAAGGGACCTCTGGAGCTCATCTAGTCCAACCCCCCTGCACTGGGCAGGGACATCTCCAACTACATCAGGTTGCCCAGAGCCCTGGCAAGCCTCACCTGGAATGCCTCCAGGGATGGGAACTCAACCACCTCCCTGGGCAACCTGGTCCAGTGTTCCACCACCCTTGCGGGGAGGAACTTCTTTCTAATGTCCAGTTTAAATCTACTCCTCTCCAATATAAAACCGTTGCCCCTTGTCCTTTCACTGCAGGCCTTTGCAAACAGGCCCTCTGCAGCCTTCTTGGAAGTTCCCTTTAGGTACTGGAAGGTCACTAGTAGGTCCTCAGCAGGATGAGAGGACTGACCAAGGCTATTGGGATGCTGGCAGTCATTATGGCAGGGGATTAAGGGCTGAGAAAGGACAGTTTGGTGATTAAGGCAACTCACCACCATGCTAGAGAGTGACTGGGCCTCCCAATCCTTATAGGAGGGTGGTACATCACCCAAACCAAAGGTTTTTACAGGCAGTTGCAATTTGTATGTGCTTCCTCCTCTGAGCATCCAATCCAAGAACTTCTCATGTGATTTCTGGAAGAGTTGCTCAGTCTCTCCAAAGGAGTCAGGAAGAAATGTTCTTCCAGCAACTAATGAGAAGATTGGTCATAAAAAGTTCTCCTGCAGTTGTGTTTGGAGCTTCTTACAGCTATTCATGTTGTATTCATAACAGAGTTGGAAGCCAGACAGTGAATTAGGATGGAAGCCACACTTTACACAAGGAAACCACCATACAATGGTGAAGAGTTCTTTTGTCTTTGAAGCTTTAAGTTGTTTTTACCGAAGCGTTGGGAATAGTTTGTGAACAGCTCTAAGTATTCCTAGATCTATCATTTGTGTCACACATCTCAACAAGCAAGCATGTACTCTGCATGAGAAATGAAGAAAGAGATGCATCATTTTAAAATTGCCTCCACTCCAAACTGTTTTCATCCCTTGAAATGAGATTTTCATTAAGAGATGGCTGGTGGGTGGATTAAATGCTGCACTCTCAGTTTTCCTTCTAGACTATCAAATATGAAGCATATTTAATGTGACAAAATTTACCCATCTTTATCAATATTTTATTAGTCTTCCTCAATGCCTCTTGGCAATATTAATTTACTGTGCCCTTCATAGTTAAAGGAAATCACCTGCTGTTTCCTACCAATGCAAAGAGGAAAACAGAAGTCTTCAAACACTCATTATCAGCTCCACTTCATAAAGGACATCTTGTTTGTTTGATTCCCTTAATAGATTGCTCTCTTCTTTGTTATAGAGAAAAAAGTACCCAACAACAACAATAAATCTAGTTAATTGTGTGAAAGGCTTTCATGTACTTTTTGTGTGTGCAAGAACAGACAGATCTTGTACCTCTCAGTGTTTTTCTCATTTAAGCACATTAATATGTTCAAAGGCAATAAATAAAATCTTGATTTCAAAACCTCATAGTTAAAATACCAGCCCAATTTGGAAGATTGAGAGGGAGCTGCAGAGCTCAAGAAGCAGACTACAAAATGTGGCTGATGTTGGAGCTTCTTTTAGTGTGGCAGCAGGAACAACAGGCAAACCTCTCATATTTTGTGACCTTGCTCTGTGACCAGTCCATCCAATTTGGTAGAGGATACCATTGTAGTAATTACATCTGGGTTCCCTGCTGCCATAGCTATCTGTGGGCTTGTGGGGCTCAGAGGAGCAGTGTTTCAGTGTGATGGATTGCTAGGGAAAATTGCCCTTGCTAGAAAGGAAGCTGTCTGATAAAAGGAGGCAATCATACAATTGCTTCCTTGGCCACAACTTCAGGGATAGGGTTTACATTTGTGAAAGTGTTTTAGTGACTGGAAAATGATTTTTCACACCATTCTTTCACTCTGACTCTCATCAGCCACTTTGTTTTATTTGAATTCCCCAGAACTGATGGATTAAGATATAAATAAAATGACCAATTTTACATGGCCAGTGCATCTTTCTCCAGTCTTCCAAGAATATCAGACATGGCCCTAGAGGTCAGCTAATCTTTGGTGCCTGCAGCAGCACGGGGTGCTAAACATTACCTGCCCTCTACAGGCACCACAGAAATGGCTTCTTCCCACTCAGAACTGAAAGGCTTCCTAACAACAAGGGGATAGACAAATCCCTCCTTTTTTGAGCTTATTACAGGCTGACATGCACTCAAACCACTTTATTAAGTATATTTTAATTTTCTAACACCACATTCCTTAGAAAGACCGTGACTATTCTTTCACAGCAATGAACTGCCTGTAGGGAGCAATTTCTTTTTTTTCTCATTATTTAGTTTTTAATCTATGAGATCAGCTTCTTTCTACCTTACAAAGGCACAGCCTATTTACAGCCAGGTTTCCAAAGCATCAACATGAATATCCACTGAATTCCTTCAGGAAAAAAGTAATCTTTTCTCTCACCAGAAATATTTTGTTGAAGAGAAACATTGTTTTGCTTTCCTATTCCAATAACTTGCAAATGTCATGAAAGTATTGTAATTTAGTTCAGAATCCCATTATTGGACCAAGATACAGTAAAGAAAGGTTCACTCTACAAAAACAAGACTTTAGAAAAAGGAATGTATTTGCAGACAGTAACTGCAACATCAGAGTCAACAAACTGTTTAGCTTTGCAAAGCAGAGCACATTGCAGAGAAGGTTGCCAAGGAAGTATTAACTCTACCCTCCTGTGCAAATGGTTTATGGCCTAATCTTTAATTACATAGCCACATCCTGATTTTCCACTGCTCCCTTCAGATCCCGGTTTCCTCAGTGTGCCGACAAGGATCCTGGAGTGGTGCTCGCTGAGCTTTGAGGGCTCAGCACCAATTCATCTCCTGCCTCACACAGTGGTTGTGATGGAGTTTGCTCACCAAATGATAGCAAGAATAAGGAATTACAGAGGGGTTATTTTATATGCTGCTTACCCCATGTATTTCTAGAGCCATTGTGCTGTCTACTCTTTTCTATGGTTCCCAAGCATGGCTCATCTATGGCCACCACCTACGACTCTTGGAGCGCTTCCAGCAGCGCNGCCCAAAATACTGTACTTTGTTATACCTAGGTTCTTCCCATGGATAAGACCACCTAGAGGCCATCAACTACACGACCAGGAGTGTCTATAAAGGTTTATGGAACCACCAGTCTGTACACTTCTACTAGCAGGCACTGATGCTGGGAAGCTGATTGTTTAATGTTTCAGCCTTTAAAGTTGAGTCTGGAGGATATATCCAAAGCTGGTGGAGAAAGACAACTGGCGTGTCCAAAGCTTATGGAGAAATCTTGGAAATTTGCCTTCAGTTGGGTTGGTCAGTAATGGGTTCTAGAGGGCACTGTACAGAAAGCCTGCTGCACAAGTGTCTGGGGTTGGGAGCTCTTAATCCAGAAATTCAGAGAGAATTAAGAAAACACACATATGGCTAATGCACATTGTGAATTTATAGCAGTGTTTGCACAGGAAGGCAGCAACGTCTCACTAGGGACTGGGAATCTGCACTGGAAAGACAAGGAATAGCTAGAAGGGAAAAGTTTAATATGTAAGTAATTTCCTTGGGAAGCAACTAGAGACAGCTCAACAGAAATAATTAAACTGAAGATCAATGGTAAGAATAAACAAGGAAATACCCTGAGTAGATGTCAGATAATGTACTTGTGTTATGAATGAAGCCAATCAGTGCTTTCTCTAGGAGCTCTACAGGAACAGCCAATGCTTGTCCAACATCTAAGTACACATCTAGGAAAGCCATTAGCAGGAAGGTAACAGGAAGATTTGCTAAGAATCTCAGTCAAACAAGTAATTAAGAATTGAGGGGCAGTTGGGAATAGATACCTGATGCAGCTTTACTGAATTTTAAACAATTTCCTATATGGAAGAGATTTGCAGACAGCTAAGCACATTCTGACAATCCCTCTTAAGTTTTTTCTTCAGGGTGCAAGTTTCTGCAGAATAATTCTGCATTTCCATGTGAGTTGTTTGTATATGTGTGCACCCAGTACTTAGGAGATTAGAGATGTGTGCACATAAAGCAGCTCTACTACCTGAATGTTACTACAAGACAAGTTATAGCAAAAAGAGAACAGGGAAAACTAATTTGAAAAGAAGCAGTAGAGAAAGAGAAGCAAACAGAGACTCATAGAACCATGAAAACTGCTAAAGACAATGAAATCTATAAAATAATATACCATGGCCAGTTAGACATAACATGGAAATTTTCAGCTGGTGTAAGTATTAGTGTGCAATGCATTACTGCTGAATGCATTCAGTCACTCCTTTGTGCATTTTCTTCTGTCTATACCCAGGAGAAATTAGACACTACTATTGCTACAGTAAGATGTTGCAGACCAAACCCTATTCTCTGTAAATCAGGATTATGCCTGCTTCAAAGATGTACAGCAAGAGTTTCCTAATCATTCTACAGAATTGTTTGTTGTATAAACCTATCTGCTTTATAAAGCCAGGACACTAAAAAGGCATAAACACCAGCCTGGGGCAGTAAAAAGAGCATAGGGATGCAATTTTTTCCCCCCCATTGGACCATTTGAGATATCCTAGGATATCATGTCGTGTCTCTATGATTCCTACAGACACACACATGCCTTAGTTGCACTGAAAATCATTGTGCATGCAACAGCAAAAATTTAAGCTATTTTTAAGATTCTGGTCCTGATCCAAATGGGATGCCACACATGTTCAGTAGTTCTTCTTGCAGGTATTAAAAGTTATTTGCTAGTAACAATCACAAATATAGGGAGTGCAAGAACTATTTCTATTTGCCTTGCTATCACAATGGTTGAGAATAGCTGAAAGAGCTTTCAGATAAGACTGTCCAGAAAAAGATCTCTTCACACTGAACCCACAAAATGAAATATTAAGATGTCTGAAAGAAATTAGTAATTATGCTTTGGGGTAAAACCAAAGCATTAGTAAAGTGCAACTCTGCTTTTTGCCTGTTTTATACAGTGTGACTTGAAATCAAATGCTAATGAATATGACTGGTGTGACCAGTTCCCTTCTTTATGAATGAGAAAGAAAGAAGAGAGTAAGGAGATGTGTGCTGAGGTTGTGGGAAAGATCTCCAGCTTTGGTGTTTTCAAGCATCAGAGCAAAGTGAGAGTGCTGGTTGCGTGCTTCCTGAAGGCTTCTTGGTGTGTGCAGATGAAGCCTTTGGAGCATAAGGAAGCAGGCAGGAAATGCTGGCCTTCCAGGAATAACTCACTACTCCAGTATTAAACATGTGTAAATTATTTAGCTTGCCCTTTATACAGATTTTCAGTTGAGGACATAGCAAGGAAAAATCACCAACAACTACAAAGTCACCTAGAAAAATATTGATATATAGTCCTAGAACCTGAATATACTTAAAGGAGAAGGAAGCAATATTTTTTTCTCTCTGTTTCCTCTGTGTGTGTGTTGGTGTTACTAGCAGTGATATCATTGTGTCTCTCTAAATATTTCCATGATAAAGCAAATTTAAGAAATGTAGGTATAACTCAGGCCTCAAATGATCTACTTAGGCCATGTCCTAGATACAAAACCTTATTCTGTGAAGACAAAAAAAAAGCAAATACAAAACAGAGTTTCCACACACTGACTGAGGATCCTTTACCTTAAAAGCAGCCATACTATGAACATGATTTTTCTTTACCCATAGTGTGGGCAGAGGAGGGTGGAGGGAGAGCCTGGAGGTCCACAACCATCCTATCCCATCTCACTGCCCAGGGAGAAGATGGGCAACAAGTGGGTTTGCATGAGGGAGCAGGGCCAGGGCTAATATCAGTGCAATGGTATGTTAAGGTGAATACAAGAAGAGGAAGTCACCAAGGTGCCCTGGCAGAAAAAGAGCATAAGACACATGGAAGAAAAGGGGCAAAAGATGTGCAATATGATTTTGCCCTAATTAGCAGTTGCTTTTTTGCTTGCACTGTCTGTGCTACATCATGTAGTGTGTTGAAAATGCTCTTCAGAGGAATTGTAACTATTTAGTACTATAAATTCTGTAAGTCTTTGTCTATACCAAATATATACATATTTATATCACAAAATCCAAGGCTAGAAGCCAACTCCTCTCCTAAGTAGTTTGATTCTTTGTATAAAATGTTGACTCACACCCCACTCAACTTTTCTTTTTTCCCTTTTATCCGTGAAGCTTTAACACATTGTAAAAACCTCTTTTGCCTAAGAATGTTGTTGTCTGTACAAAGTCACTGCTATTGAAGTTTCCTAATTCCTATCCAGTCCCCATGCAATCATTTTCATCGATCTCAGCTATCACTGCTCAAGCAGTTTCAGGCTGCAATTACATTGCCTTGGGTCTTTGCCTCAGAAGATGCAGTTGTGCTGAACTCCATCAATCTCCCTCCTCAAATCATTCCCTGTCAGCCCTTTCATGTTTGTATTTGCACTGCTTTGAATTCTGCCACACTTACCTTTTAAGAGAGAGAGAGTGACAAGAAAAACAACTAGCACCAAAGAGGAGCTCAGGATTGCACGATCTGCTTTGCATGTTGCTTCAAAGGAGTTGTTTCCTTTATTGTGCTCTGTAGGGATAACTTATTCTTCAATTGTACAGAAGAGCATTCCTTTCTTTTTCAAAGACTCTTGACAGCACCAGTTTATGCCTAATGTGCTGCTGCTAATCCTGTTTACAATAACATCATAATATCCACCAGGTGTTTTACAGGTCAACATGACCAGAAGACAATGTTTATTATAAATCATTCCTAAAAGCTATCTCCCAAAACATTAACTTTAGGAGAAATTAATGTATTTCCCTCCATTAAAGAAAAAAACCTCTATTGTCTATCACTTCCTTGTGTTGCTTTCAGTCAGAGGTCCTGTGGAGAGTTTGGTTGCCCATGTCTGCAAGGCATTGTTACATATATCCACTCATAAACAAGTACAAGTTCATCTCAGGGGAAAAGTGCTGGTGAGGCCTCCCCTGGAATATTGTATCCAGTTCTGGGCCCCCCAGTTCAAAAAGGATAGGGAGCTGCTGGAGAGAGTCCAGCACAGGGCCACCAAGATCATCAAAGGAGTGGAGCATGTGCCCTAGGAGGACAGGCTGAGAGAGCTGGGTCTCTTTAGCCTGGAGACATTCAAGACAGACGTGGACACATTCCTGTGTGACCTTGTCTAGATGATCCTGCTCTGGCAGGGGGGTTGGACTAGATGAAGTTTCTAGGTCCCTTCCAACCCCTAACATTCTATGATTCTATGACTTCAGACCCCCTTTAGGCCTGTGAGCCAGAGAGCTGAAGAACTTGGCAAAGAGATGTTGAAGAGGTGATCAGAGCAACTTGCATACCAACTTGTAGACATTGTAAAACAAAGAACTGATAAATATAAAACTCTTGCCATGAAAAATAAGTGACCAAAGTATATATTGGATATTAAATCTGAAAAAGAAAGGATGTGGAAGGATATAATTTTTTTTGGTTCACATGTCTCCAGTTTCATAGTATTTATTGACATGGAGGGGGGCAGTAAATATATGTATATATAAATGCATATGTATGTATGTCTCTAGGAACCATTTAATAACAGAGATCTGAGACTCAGGACTTGTGTTAAGCATTTAGTGGCTCTAGTGGTAAGATCAATGTTTACACAGAAGAATCCCCTAGTTCTTGCATATCATGCCAGATGTATTTGCAAGTCTGGGAAACCTGAGGTATGTGCTTAATTTTGCTATTAGGAGGAGCCCTGCTGGTAGCAAAGTTAAACACATAGATTAATGTCTGAAGGATCAAGGCTGATCTTCCCTAAATGCCTCTATTCCCTGCAGTTGGGCATAGAACATTAATATATTCAAAGCCAAGTTAAAATCCTTTTTAACAATATCCTTGTTTTTGCAAACAGAATAATCAAAAAATGCAAACAGGAAGGACCCAGCAAGGTCACCTGCTCCATGTCTGCTTGGAAAGACAGAATCAGCTGCAGCCAGGTCACTCCTCAGGATCTCCCTTGGGTGACACCATTTCCACAACCTCCCACAAGACCTCCTCTGCTTACAACACTCATTATTTAAAAAGAGGTTTTCTAATGTCTCACTTGAGTGATTATCCAATTTTCACCTATTACTACTTGTTTTATCAACTCTGGGGATTGAAAACAGACTATTACTTTTGGTAATACCTTTTAATGATTTGAAGCCTTACTATATCTGACCAGAATTTTCCTCCCCAGGCTGAAGAACTCTGTTCTTGTCAAACGGACAGCAATATTTCATTATAAGGAATGGCTTTTCTCTGCCTTTCTCCTTCCCATTTTTCTGCACAACACAGCTTTGATTATTCCCATTATTGCACCAACATTTCTCATTTTTTGTTTGTTGTTTTTTTTTCTTAGCTCCTTCTGTGTATCTCCTTTTTTCCATTTACACAGAATCACACAGAATCACTAAGGTTGGAAGAGACCTCCAAGATAATCAAGTGCAACCATCTACCTATAACCACCATGTCACTAAACCATGTCCATGTACTAAACTAAGTACAACATCTATATGTTTCTATACTGAGCAAGAAGCTAGATGCCTGCCCTTTCAGTGCCAATTAGAAGAAACAGCCACATAACTAGATGCAGAGCACATCACAAGGAAAGCAAACCTGTTGGTGTTCCAAAAGCTTGCCCATAGTGGCTTGGCTCCAATCAGGAACCAGTGAAAACAGCTCTAATACCCTGCTAGCAATATTTCTCTTCACTTGCCAGTTTTGGAGAAGTGGAATCATTAGTTACAGGAGCAAAAGATTCCTCTCCAGGATCATCAAACCATGTTCTTTCAAAATGAAGAAAGCTTCATTTATTTGGCCTAAACACTAGAAAGCTAAGGGGTTCTGATTGCTCTTTACAAACACATGATGAAGGCATCACCAGGGAGCCCAGAGAGTTGTTTAAGCTGAAGACCAACACTGGCAAAACTCCACATGGGCATCATCTGTCCAGGAAAATTTTTAGGCAAGAAATTAAAAGGCTGAGAGGTGGTGGGAGGATGAAAGATGGTGGGAGGCCAAAAAGTAGTGTGAGGTTGAAAAAGGATGGGAGGCCAGAAAAAAGTAGAGGCCAAAAAGCTGAGGCCCAGGGGAAGGGTAGAGGCCAGGAAAAAATGGAGGCCAAAATGGGGTGGGAGGCTGGGGAAAAGGGTAGAGGCTGGGGAAAAAGTGGAGGCCAAAATGGGAGGACTGGTGGTCACTTCTTCCCAGCCACCAGCTCAAATGCTCAGAGCTGTGACTTCAATGTTCCCTTACAGTATTTACTAACAGTCATCATGTAAATGATGGTGAAATGAAATAGATGCATTAGAGCCAAGAAACCATCACACAGAAACCAATCAGAGAGAAAATTTTCCTACGGTTTCTAAGTGCAGGAACTTGTATTTTGGAACAATTAAATTCCATCCCACTTCTATTACTAGAGACTTCAAGGTCATCTGAGTCTCTGTATGATAAACAAATCTCTTCTTTATTGATGCAGCTTTCACACTTGAGATTGTCAGCAAATTTCATTAGAGCACTCCTACCAAGGTCAGAAATTGAAATACTAAATAAGATTAGCCCCCAAATTGGTTTTGGAGGGACTCTATTAATATCTTCACCTTAGCCTAACACTTTCCTTTTCAGTAGCACCTGATCTTGTCTTTCTTCTGGCCAGCTCTTCACCAGCAATGCAATTCCCATAATAATCCCACTGTCTCCAGACAAAGCATCACTTTTCTCAGGTGTACCAGTCGTTTAATGCAGTTCAAGGAATTGGCACCTCCTGTCCCTACACATTACCCGTTTGAAAGGAAGCACCAGGAACCTGAACTTGACTCTTGTGGCATCCAACTGTGCTCCTGTCCCATGAAACACACGGAAAAATATCAGCCTGTCTGAGTGTTGAAGCAAGAGGAATAACTTTTCCCAGATGTCATAGGAAGAAATCAGCACAGTACCCCTAGCAGATGGCTACACCTCATCCTGCTCCCATCACAAGGATGTGTGCAGGAAGGGAAGTCAGGGCTGCTGTTTACTTGGGAGCCAGGGCCTTGAACAGGAGATGGGAATATAACTCCTACTCCTCACTTACTATGCCTAAATGACTCCCTCAGGGATATTTCTCTGCCCAGCCTTGTCAAAGACCCTGATCCCTCAATCCCTCTCTTTTTCATCTTGCCAGTAAGAGCGAGCACTCTGCCACCACACACATACTCACCCATCCTACCTCTTTCATCTTTAATTCATGATATTTTTTTTTTCTGACAGAGAAGATCTATTCAAACAGCAAACATCTGAGTAGCAGCTGATAGCCTTCTTTATACAAGGAACCAGAGTAGAGGATCACAACAGTTCCTACATGCTAGCATTAGCTTAACCTAAATGACACTTCTGCAGAAAGCCTGGAGTGCCTTCACCTCTTATATTACACACTGAAAACCATATGGAAACCCATTTAAAAGGAATGAAGTGCACTGACCTTCTGTCTTATTGCAGTGCTTCCAAAGATCATCAAAAGCCAGTACAAAGCCATCATGACAGATATATGGAGCATGGTGTATTCTTTTATTGTTACCAACTGAAAGTAATTGTTACCAATTACACACACATCAAGCACAGATTACATGTTGGCTACAAGTTGTTGTTGTGCTTATTGTTATTTGTCAGTACTTTTCTTTGTTGGGACTGATAATATTTTTGAGCAGAAATAAACATTTTCATTTAAGCAGTGAGGGATAACAATTGCAGGTAGTCCATACATGCAATTAAATGAATTAAGCCTGCATTCTATAGTGTTGCTCATTAATACAATTTACTTCCATTTTATACCTTCCCTTGTGAAAGATGGAGGCAGACTCCAACCCTGACAGCATTGTACAGCAACTGAAAATTTATTCCAGCAGCACACAGGCATGAACAGTTTGTACTCTGATAGCTAATAACCAGAGCATGAGCTGAGAAAAACACAGATGATGATAAACATTAAGGAGAATCAACCTTAATGGACATTTTTGAGGTTCACAGAAAGTTATCATATAGTCCCTAAGACATTTTATTTTTAACTAATAGCTTTTAAGGTGTCATGGAATCATAGACTGTCCTGAGCTGGAAGGGACCCAGAAGGATCATCGAGTCCAACTCCTGTCAAATTAGTTTCACAAAATGTTCAACAGCTCATTTACTTGAAAAGAAAAATAGAAAACATTCTCAAATACATGTAACATTTTACTGATGTGAGAGACGGGGAAAGAGAGAGCAGGAACAGCTATTAAATTATTTCCTCAAGGCTGAGTTAATTTACTGGCAAGGGAGTCCAAAACAATGTCAAATGATGCATTTTTAAACAGCTCTTGAGTATTTATGCATCACCAAAGAGTATACAAGTTTGATTTAACTTTTACTGGTACAATCAGGATTTAGCATCAAGCCCAGAATTCATCCTTTGCCTCCTCAGTTTAAAATATTTAATGTTTCCTAATCCAACATGGAGAGCTGGGAGACAAAAATAAATGGAGCACACTACTAGCTGCTCTATTTTTGATAGCTCACTGATTTTTTTGAGCTCTACTGTTTCAAGTGTGTGAAGGATTTCTCAAGGATAGAAATAACAAACTACAATTGGACCCTACTTTTGTTGTCAGTAACTTGGTTTCCAGTAATCTCAAAGGTAAAGCAAATGCAAGAGAAGCACACATCCCAACATGCTGAACAGGAAAAACACCTTCTGCAAAGCCAAGGGAGCTTCTCCAGTGCCTCTCCTGTGATTAAAAGAATGCAGAACAACATTTGGACTCAGTGAAGCTCATCTTCCAAAAATGGAGACAATGAAGTGGCTACTAGGGAACAAAACAAAGACAAGAAAGACATAGGTGCCCAGATTTCCCTCCAAATGAACAAATGCTCCACTGACAGCAAGTGCAGTGGCCAGCCCCTGAGAACAGCAGCTGTAACACTGAGCATGACAATAGCTCAGTGGAGGAGAGCTCATTTCAGTAACACCCCAGCTAAGCTCCCACATGCTACCTCCAGGCTCTCATGGATGGATATATGTCTGTGCTGCAGCTGGAAGGAGATGTGGCTGATCTTCATGTCTCAGAGAGATTTAATCTAACAGAAGTGCTGAGGTGATGATTATCTAGCTAGCTTGAGCCTATCAATCTGTGTGACAGCCACACAGCTGGAATCACAAGCAAGTAGGATGACCTCCTTGTAGGAAAATCCCTGTGTCCTTGGCCATCAACTGAAGTGAACAAGGAACAGACATGATTTGATGTCAAAGATTTACTCTGCAAGATAGAGAAGGGTGGAATTCACCATCAGATGAGACACCTACACATAGCTACAGCAGTGTAGGTGTACCTGTGTGAGCTGGGCATGCTCCCAGTGTATCATTGACAACCTAGACATCATAGAAGATGGTGTTTAGTGGGCTAGCCATCTCAGTCTAAGAGACATCTCCATCTAGTCATCTGAACAGCTTTCTGCACTATCCCCAGCTTGCTTTCTGTACCATCTATTCTAACTGGTTAGCAGAGACATCTTCTGATTACAGAGCATCCAGATATTGTTGCCTTGCTCCAGGATTTGGGAGAATCACAGAATGTCAGGGGTTGGAAGAGACCTAGAAAGATCATCCAGTCCAACCCCCCTGCCAGAGCAGGATCACCTAGACCAGCTCACACAGCAATGTGTCCAGGCAGCTCTGGAATGTCTCCAGAGAAGAAGACTCCACAGCCTCCTGGGCAGCCTGGGCCAGTGCTCCATCACCCTTACTGGAAAGAAGCTTTTCCTCAGGTTAATACTAAACCTCCTGTGGTGCAGTTTGCTCCCATTCTCTCTTGTCCTAACATTGGATGACAACGAACAAGAGCAGTATCTGAGTATCTGGAGTTGGAGCTCTCGCAAGGATGGGCAGACTTAATGCTGCCCTGAACTGCTCCACAAAGAGGCATAAAAGCTGCATAAATCTGAACTGTAGTGACTGTATTAGGGACATGCTAATATACTCTGGTGGATGAGATCTCATATATCAAAGAAGCAAGAAGAGAGAGGGCTCCAGGAGCAATGTTTTCCTAAAGGTCCTCTCTCTTCACCACGGGAGAGACCTGGCCTAGGGGACATAGTTAGCCAGTGTCTTTATATAGTGAAATAAAAGAGTATCAATACTCATTGTCCTTAATGATTAGCTCATTTACTGACTCTGGTTTTTGGCTACTTCAATGAATTCTCTCCAACACAAACCTGCAATGAAGGGAACAAGTCCCCAGTAGTATGTTGCCATTTCCCACCACTTGACTGCTGAGACAGGAGTTGGTCTCACTCTCTATGTTACTTAGAATTGTGTCAAACTCCTAGACCCCTGCAACTCACTAAATTTACAGCCAGAGGTGCTCTTTGCCCACTAACCAAACACAAGACCTTGGACACAAGACTTAGACCTAAACAGCTCATTAGCGACATGCATTTAAGAGCTAGTTTTAAGGCATGGTCTACATGGTGTTGTTGAGCCTGGGAAAGGAAGATGAAGCATGTTCAAATGCTGCATCATCCATTTGTTCACTGTAGTGTATTATCAGCATTTTCTTTCTGCACCAAAAATCCTCATGGAATGTCACTCTGAATTGTAAAGTCTCCCATGAAAAGGGAAAGAAATCCATTACATACACTGTGATCTATCACCCAGCCTGCTTGTCTTTCTCACTTACAGAGCAGTTTTAAAAAGCTGCTAAGACAAAGGAGGAGCGATGTATCTGTCAATGACATTCTGAGTTAAATCTTCAAGGACAGGGAGAGTGATTAAGGCTGAATAAGCATTTAAAGCTTTCAGGGTTAAAATTTTTCTGTCTCAGTATACCTTACCAGCACACAGCCACAAAGTCTCAGCTAGGAAAGAGATAGAAATGTTCCTAATTCTGGTTTTATTAGGAATACCTACTAGTTAGCTTATTCATTTGCACAAAAAATAACAGGTGCAGAGGCAAAATACACAGCAGGGGCAAAGTGATGAGGCAGATGCCTGAAGTAATTGATAGAAAAGCTCTGCAAATATGGGTGCACAGTTGCCTAACACCATCTCTGGTAGTATCTCTGAAACAGAGGAGAAGAACCTTGCAAAACAATCTCTGTAGATTCCCACTGCAGTTTGTAGTTGTGTCAATGAAAATTTGCTGGATCAACAACATCACCTGTGTTAGGCAGATGTAAAATGGTCATCACAGACACTTGAACTTCATTTTTTGCTAGCAAGACATCATCCGCCAATGCAATCACTGCAGTTTTATTTCTTTGATCTGACTTTGAACTATGTAGCTCCAACACTTGTTTTCTTGCTTTACATGGAAGCCAGAACTCAAGATGGGAAAACTCAGTATTTAGGATTGTGTTTGTCTCCACCACAGCAGAAAGATCAGTCAGGTGTGAGAGATTTTTATCCTCAAAGGAGCACAGCCAATATTGACAGGCAGAAGTTGGTGTAAGCAGTTAAAACAGCCTCCCTGGACAATACTGTGAGAATAAGTGAAGTTATCCCTCCTCTTTTTTTCTGTGCACAGGTGAAGACCTTCTCATCAAAACACCCATGTGTTCTTGATAACACAAAGATACACCACTAATTTGACTTTATAGATGAGAAACTGCAGCACAGAAAGTTTAGTTTTACCTACTTAAAAATGAGCCACCAGGTGCCTTGATTCCCAATGTATTTGCTATCCAGTGCACTTTAGTGTTCCTACCTTATCACAAAAAGTGCCATCAGGCCACAGAGAGTCCTTCTGTACCAGTAGGAGAAAGGTCATGGTATCTATCTGATTGCTGGCCAAAGCAAGGGGCAAGTTTTAAATGAGCTAATACTGATGTTGACAATGAATAAGAGAAAAAATGGAAGTGTTGAACTGAAGACATATTTGTCCTACTAGCACATTGCCACCAGACCACATTTTTTTTAAGACAGTCTTATACAGGACTACAGTACTGCTTAATCAGGCACCATTACTTGCCTTTGAGACTTGCAAGGAAAAATACTACTACTAATTGGTGTTAATTAGCTTGACTCAATGACTCTTCAAGTTGGACTCACTTGGATCCCTTGATGCCAATCTGAAACCTATGAAGAGCACTCATCTGTATGCCTGTAGGCTGATTTAACTGAAGAAGACTTCCTATTGTCCCTCTCTTCTCTTTGGAATTTATGGCTGTATGTATAACAAAATGCAAGAAATGATGTTACTAAATATAATGTAGCTGGGAGAAGAAGAGATAAAAATATCTGTCCACAGATATTCTCAAAGAGCAGACATAAGATTGATTCCTGCCTTCAGTTAGCTTCCATTAGCTACTGACTCTGGAAACTAATAGGAGGCTGTACACAGCAGAAATACTTTTCAAGCTCCAGCACTATTTCATAAGGATCCTTCTCCCAAAGCTTCAGTGCTAAAAAAAGTTGTCTGACAGGAAATGAGAAATTATTGTCCAGAGCTTTAACAAAGGAACAAATGGTGAGAAGCTACATTTAGTGATGGACTACTCCTCAGAAGAAGAGATAGAAAGCTTCACTAAGGTCATTTAAAAAATGTTCAGGTTTCAAATGTTCTCTTCAACATCTTCATAAATGACTTGGATGCAGGACTGGAAGGTTTGCCAATGACACCAAATTGGGAGGAGCTGTTCACAGAATCACAGAATGCTAGGGGTTGGAAGGGACCTCTGGAGATCATCTAGTCCAACCTCTCTGCCAGAGCAGGTGAACCTAGAGCAGCTTGCTCAGAACTTGTCTTTCACTTACACTGTGAAATAATAAGAGATGGTTGGAAAGATGGATGAGCACTAGATGTTTAAATTTTATGAAGTTCTACTTCATATTTTGACATATATGTAGACTGAGTACATTTGAAAAGCAAACTACCAGCAGCATCATCATGGGCAGGCTTTGCGAACGCAGCTCCGGGGAGGGCTTCATCCACACTCTTCCCAAGCGCTTTTTCCAAGCACTGCTGGCTGCAAAGGCCAATTTGGGACAGACCAGAGCGGTTGCAAAAGGCACAGCACAAGGACTCCTCAGCAGGTAGAAGCTGCAAGACACGATTCTTTCTCCGCTGTCTTTTCTCCTCCAGAGTGATCCTGCGTGCCTGCTCCAAACCATGGGCG